>JAPYZD010005276.1:0-10113 GCA_030522725.1 Ichneumoninae sp. B BG-2022a | reverse complement strand
TTACTTAAAAATCTGAAAAAAATCATACGTATTCAGAAAAATAAACGAATCATTTTCATAAAAAAAAAGTTTTGTTGCCGGGTAATTTGTTAACCAATTGATTTTTTAATGAATTTGTTAATAACATTTTGCAATTATTATTATGCAAAATTAATCTTCTCAGTACCTTTAGTATACATGATTTTTTTGGGATTTTTACATCATCAAGAAGTACTTGCAATTTTCTCTTATGTCGAACTTATGTGAAGGCAGCGCGCAGCGAGACTCCCTCCTTAATTATGTGGTATCGGTATCGTTAATCTTGGTTTTTTTTGTTACCTATTGCAGGCTCCTGGAGTCTGCGTTTCCATTGGCGACCTACGGAAAACTGCACGCGAATCTCGTCGACTTCACCAACGTCGTAGTAGAATTTTTTTCGCTCTCCATGCTGCTTACGATATTGTATCTAATATTTCAATTGATCGGAACTTTTTACACCTTGTGCGTTATCGTCGGTACCGAATCGTTAAGACAGTGGTCATTCGTATGGATTTACTGGGTCATCATTCACGTGGTTGAGCTGATAATCATGGTTTTCGTTTGCGACTCAACGGTGAAAGAGGTTTGTGATAATTTTTAATAAAAATTATACTACGAATCGTTGATAAATCGGTAATGCTATTTTACTTTTGTTAAAGGCCAATCGGACCGGAAGTGTACTGCATGGAATGTTAACTGTCGCAAGTACGGATGAATGCGTCGATTCGGTAATGTTACTATATACGTGTCTCTCTTTTTTTCGTAGTCCATGTTTTTAAAAAAATGCATAACGTATTAATTTTTTGCAATAATTTCGTAGGTAAGAATATTATCATTGCAGTTGCTGCAGAAGCAATTACGGATCGATGTATACGGCTTGTTCGAGATGAAGCATGTAATAATTAACAAGGTAAATAAAATAATTTTAATCATTGATTAAATTTATTCGATTTATTCGATCTATTCGATTTATTCGATTTATTTGGTGCTTGCATTCTGAAACTGTTTATTAATTCCTATGACATAGATTACCGGAATGGTCATCGTGTACCTCACGATCATGATACAGTTGGACAACTAAATCAACACAAGTATATAATATGATGTATTTATGAGATAACGTAGTGCCAATATTTACATCCGGCATATTGGAGTATAACTACTTGGCAGCGTCTTGACATCGCTTAAAATTTTTTTTTAAGTACTTGGCGTCGAGACGCTACCGCGTCTCTTGATTATTGGCCCATGAGTGTGACTTGAAAAGAATAATCGATTGGAAATAATTGAAAATTATCGACTCAGACCGGACGTCAGGAACCACTTTCATTGATTGTGTACCTTCTATTCGATCGCAAATAAAATTAATATTCCATTAATCCAGTCTATTCGATTTATTATTTAAACTCCTCGGACAAAAAAATTATTGCTTGTGCTACGAAATATTTTTCATCGTTGCTGAAGGTGAAGTGAGTCTCGTTATAAAGCCATTACGGCGTCGCGATGCAATAGCGATTAATATAATTGCATCGGCAAAGACCTATAGTCAACGGTTACCAAAGAAATATCATTTAGGTATTGAAATTTACGAAGAGGCTTCGATCTGACTAATAAACTGGAACATAACAGAAGCTTCCGTTAAACGCATCAAGTCAGTTCAAAAACGGTATTGCAGTGCTGAAATAAATAATGCCGCGCAAACAAAATGCTCGTTCGTCGTCCGTTATGGGGGAACCAAAAAATGCTTGGACTACCGGTCAGTCAGAGAAAATAAATAATTTTCGTCAGATAAGTGTATAATTGGACGTATAAAAAAAAGTCAGTTCCACAGGAGAAAAATCAAAAATATACGATTCCTACGGAATTCTGGAAAGGACCGCATGGATCTGGCGAATTGCGGGGGTTTTTCCGTTCACCATTAAACGCACGATAGGAACGAAAAAATATGCAGTTAATAAATTCTACGCTGTGTACGGCTCTCTAATATGCTTCGCGAGCATCGCAAGTTGCATTTTCGGGATAACAGTGTACACCACTTCGAAAAAGTAATAGTCGTACAAATAACTGATATGAGTAAACTGCGGGACATTCAATGGAGCTTTTCTTTTTATTGACAGATCGAGACCATATATATCGATAGCAACAGTAATAATTCAATCGGTTGCGAGCCTAATGTGTATGACCTTCGCTAGTGTGTGGCGGATCTTTCGTCATAAGGAGGCAAGTCATTTTTGTAATTAAACTGTATTCATATAGTGAAATGGAATTTAAAATTCAAAATTATGTGAAGAGCTCGCAGACATCACAAATCATTGACACGATAGTAGGGCAACACTTGATTCTGGAAAAAGTAAACTGCACGATTAAAATTAATTCCAAATTTAATTTACTGGATCTTAAAATGCTCTTACATTATTTACATTAATTGATCATTAATGTACTTTTTCGTGAAATAAAAATACCAGATATTAAAATTACAAATCGTGTGAAATTTAGAAACATTTTCATTGAAAAGTAAACGTTTTACTGTAACATTGCAACGCACATGTATTTGAAAATTCAGTAACAACTTCTAAATTCATGAACTATCTAACAAATACTAAATTCTAAGCATTTGTCATTAGACAGTATACATATAGTAAAATGCAATCGAAAATGCAAAATTACACGAAGACTTTGCAGATATCAGAAATCGTCGAAACGATGGTAAGGCAAGAGTTGATTCTGGAAAAAATGAACTGTTGCTTGCATTACGAATCAAATTCCAAAATCATATCCGCATACGTTTGGACAATGTGGACGTCGGTCGTGCTATTGATGGCTTACGACTTTTACGCTTCGAGTTGGTTCTTCAATCGGTAAGTCATGACAACGACGCACTTATCCAACTGTATTCTGCGAATTTTTCAGATTAGCAGTCTTTAAATTAACACGTCGATTTTTAGTATAATAATAATAATAGAGTGGTTATTGTGGGTGATTCCGATGACCGCGCAAATCCTCGACCTAACGATATTCGTGTCGCTGGTGGGATTGCTGGGATTGCAACTGCGTGCGCTCAATGAGAAAATAAGGATCGTCGTGACGAGAGCGAATTCATCTTCGCCAAAGGTAAAGATTACAGTTGAACCCGTTATCCGGAAATACCGGGAATTTTTTTTTTAGACAATCGTAACTTCGGACGTCTGTGCTGAGAATTTACGGAGGATTGCGAAGGCTCATTACAATATCTGTGCAATCAGCAAACGAATAAATAATTTCTTTGATACGGCTGTGGTAAGTGACAAATGTAGAGTTACAGAGAATCAAAAATGGCAGACTACTTGCTGGCTCCATTTTTTTTTTTTTTTCATCGCAGATCATCAACGTCATTACGGCCTTCATAATTTTGAGTACAACGCTCTACTACATCTTCGTCGAGGTTCAAAAAGAGGGCGAAACGAATTATGTTCGCATCGGTACTTACATTAACTGGGAGTTCATTCACAGTGTCCCGATAATCATAATCGTGGGTGTTTGCAATTGGACGTCCCATCAGGTAAGCTCGCTCACGCTCAAAATTTATTCGACCAATGAATCGCTATTGATTCGGCAGAGTGTTAATACCGGAAAATTGATTCACGAAATTGTCGTGGAGAAAATTGACTCCCGATTGTACGAGTCCGTCAAAACATTTTCGCTGCAGTTGCATCATCAGAAACTCGAATTCAACGCCGCCGGTTTATTTCCTCTCGACTCGACGCTCATTCAATCGGTACGGTAATTGGATGGCGAAGATATAGTTCTGTGATCGATAAGTTCATTAATCGTTTTGTTCCCATTAGATGGTCGGAAACATAACAACGTACCTGGTGATTCTCATCCAATTTCAGCCGAAACTCGAATTTTGATCTATTACACATTCTATAAAGATGTGTAGGTGTTTGTATGTTTGTCCCACTGCTTAATTTCTCCTAGGGACCCTGTCCCAGGCTCTGATCAATATTCTCCTATTGTACTATTCTGTTTGTCTCGATGAGATGTGCACAATAATGCGGCACACAACAACGTTGTGCACTATCTTCATGTGCAAAAAAAAATCATTTTTCGACCGGAAACACGTCACTTCCGGTCCATAAAACACATCTTTCGACCAGAAATAACGTCATGCCGAAAATACGTCACACATGGTTTGGAAATCTTATTTTTCGGCCGGAAATGACGTCATACTGGAAATCCGGGAGAGCGGGGCAAAATGGGACAGTGGGACAAAGCGGTACAGCGGGGGTAAAACTCAATTTTCCAATAATGTTTGGCTGTCTCATTTTGTCGAAAAGATACATCCGGATTTTCAACACCATTTTGCCTCACTCACCATCACCGCCACCATCCAAAAGTTATTGTAAAGTTACGTTTTTCCTCATTATCCCATTTTTCCACGCTAAGCCATTTTGCCCCGCTCTCCCCTACGTCACAACCGGTCGAAAAATTAGATTTTTAACCGGAAGTGACGTATTACCGTAAAATCTTTAGAACTCTGAACTCCCGGTTTCTAAATTGCATAGTTCATTGCGTGAGCGACAACAACATACTCGTGAAAAATAAACCCTATACTAAATCAACAAATTCCACTGAGAAATCGCCTAACTGCCTGGTATATTTTCCACTGAGAACATGGAACTGGGAACACACTTTCATTAATTGTACTGACCGTCATTCGATCGATATTAAAATTAATATTCCACAAATTAACATTAAATTACTTTCATTCGCCACATAACAGTGTGTGGCGAAATAATCGACCCCGCCCACGTGACATTTGTCATTGGCACGGAACGAGATCAGGTATTGTACCGCATGTGGAAGGACATTACGGCATTCGATGCAATCGCGATAATTGTATTGTATCGATGTGAAATTGCCAGAGACGCGGTTAGATGTTAAAATAACAGATAGCTTTCAGTTGGAACAATAAGCCGGATCGAAACCGGAACTTTCGTCAAACGCGGAAACGCAGTTCAAAAACGATACTCCAGCACTGCGGTAAGTAAAATGGCGTGGAAAAGAAAATTCCAGTCGTACGCTGGCGTCAGAAAGCCACGGAATGCTTGGACTACAGGTCAGTCAGACAAAATAAAACGATTAGTCGTAAAATAAGTGTAACATTTGTCTAAAAAAAAACGTTCCTCAGATAAAGAATCGCGAATGCACGACTGCTACGGCGTTCTCGAAAGAATCGCGTGGATCTGGCGGGTCGCGGGAATATTTCCGCTCACTGTAAAAGGCCCGATGGGAAATATAAAATACAAAGTAAACGTATTCTACGCTACGTACAGCGCTTTGATATGCGGCGCGTGCATCGGAAATTTAGTTTACGGAATCAAAGCGTACGTCGATTGGGCGAATTAACTTTTTCAACGAATAACCAACATATCTGGGATTATTGAAAATATGTCATTTTTTTTTCTTAAGAAATAATTGGGTGGCAGATGAACACGAAGGTGTAACGAAACCGAATGTTGCAAGCCTTCTGTGCCTATTCGTCGCCAGTATCTGGCGAATTTTTCGCCACAAGGAGGTAAGTCGTAAAAACAACATTATGTCGAAGTGCAGTTTCTAATTACTAATTATAAAAATTTAATTATAAAACACTAATTACAAAACACTAATTATAAAGCACTAATTGTAAAACACTAATTACAAAACACTAATTATAAAAATCAGAATCGTTATTGGCAATGCAAAAGCGCTGACGCATTAATGATTTCGCAGATATCAGGAATCATCAACACGATGGCGGGACAGGATTTGTTTCTGGAAAAAATGAACTGTTCTCTGCAGTATGAATCGGATGCGAGAATCATAAGCGCATACGTTTGGGCGTCGTCGATCAGCGCCGCATTATTGCTGACTTACGATTATTATGCATCGATATCGGACTCCCGCGGGTCAGTCACGAATACGACGCACTTGTCGCATTTGCCGCACGATATTTTTTTTTTTTTTTTTTTCAATGTTTACGAATTTATTTTAGTGTAACGATACACAGTCTACTGTCGATCGTTCCGCTGATAGGACAAATCCTCGATCAAACGATATTCGTGTCGCTGGTAGGATTGCTGGGATTGAAATTTCGTACTCTCAATGAGAAATTAATCGCCGTCGTGACGGGAGCGAATTCATCTCCGCCAAAGGTAATCTCCGTAAAAGGTAAAATTTGGTAATTGAAAACCGATCGGCTGGAAATGAACTGGAACTTTGTCCGCAGATCATCGTGACGTCGAACTTTTGCGCTGAGAATTTGCGGAAGATAGCGAAGGCGCATTACAGGATATGCGCGGTCGGCAAACGAATAAATAAGTTTTTCGCTTGGGAAATCGTAAGTAATGAGGACAGGATTGAAAAAAAAAAAAAATAGGAGTCCATCGGATTCCTAGTTCAGATTCGCCAGTTTAATTTCTTTGATCCAAGATCATGAACGTGGTGGCGAACTTCATGATATTGAATGAATCGCTTTTCTCCATCTTCGTCGAAGTTCAAGGAGAGGACGACTCGAATCTCGTACTCATCGGTACGTACGTCGACCGGGTATTAATTCACACTGTCCCGATAATCATAATCGTGGCGACATGCAATTGGACATCGCGACAGGTGAGTTAGAATCGGGGAAAAAAATCAAAAAGGCCATCAATCCTCGTTCTGCCGATAGAGCTCCAATGCCGGGAAATTGGTTCACCAGACTCGAGTCGACAAAATCGAGTCACGATTGTACGAAGCTGTGAAAACATTTTCGCTTCAGTTACATCATCAGAAACTGGAATTCAGCCCGTGTGGTTTCTTTCCCATCGACTCGACACTCATTCAGAAGGCACGGATATTGAATTTCGAAAAATATATTTTCGGTTGTTTGTTGAGTAACCTTAATTATTACTATTTTCCTTGCAGACGATCGCAGAAACTACTGCATACTTGGTATTTCTTATCCAAGTCAAAGCAACTATGGAGAGGATGTGAATGTGACGCGGTCCAGTATTGCATACATCTACACAACTGGAATGATGGGAAAATATGGGCAACGTTGGCGCACACCCACAAAAATAATTTATTTGACGGGTACCGTTTATTTGGCTTAAGTAAAATATTTATTCGATTTAAATAAATTTTTTTTTCGTTTAAGGAACAATTTCCTTAATTTACCTTATTTATTTTAATCAAATAAATATTTTACTTGAACCAAATAAAGGGTGGCCGTCAAATAAATTTTTATCTGGGTGCAGTAGTTAGCGCTCCTACTTAGTAACAGACTAACCCGGGTTCGAATTCCGGCGATCACCATATTTTTATAAGATTCTTGAATGACTTGGATCATACCAAAGATGACTAAATAACTTAGATTTTACCGAAGATTTCTTTAATGGATCTTTCAAAATATTTATGTGCTGGGAAATAAAGGGAACGAATGTATCGGTATGAAATAAACAATTATTTAATATGTCGGCGTGCCGGAATGTTTGGTATTTTTCTTTATTAGACTCTAGGCGACGAAAGGCTATAATAATCGCGTCTACATATGTCATATTCGCCGTACAGTAAACAGTATACGAGGGATGTCATCGAATAACCGAAAAGCCATTACGGAATTTGATGTAATCGCAAACACTTTCCTCCGTCGACAAAGTAGGTTTATCAATAATGCTAATGAAATGCACCGCCGTAAAGATGATAACGAGCTTCCAGCTGGAATAATAAGTCCGGTCAAAGGAGAAAACCTCGCCGAAGGAAGAAACTCATTCGCGACGTTATAGCCGTGCAAGTGATGACGTATAAAAAAAATCCACAATACTCGAGGGTCGTTCCAAGCTCCTCAAAGCCGCAAAAAACTGGAACGGAGGGTCAGTGCAAAGATAACAAAAAAAAGTTACGATAACAAAAAAACCCACACAAAGGTAGAATAAAATTAATGAAATTTTTGATCGACACGAACAGTATCTGGGAAACCAAAAATATACGACTGCTATGGAGTTCTGAAAGGTTGCGCATCCGTATGGCGAGTGATGGGAATTTTTCCGATGACGATTGAAGAATCGACGGGATCGAAAAAATATGAGACAAACAAATTCTACGTAGCTTACAGCTGTTTCATTTTCCTCGTGTGCAACATCAATATTATTAACATGTTATCAGGTTCGAGGTATTATTCATAAGTGTAACACTCGGACTTCTTCGCTGTTGAAAATTAAAGATTGATAAAAAAAAAATTTCAAGTGACGAAGACATAAATCTGGGGGTCTCAATTCTGTTGGTGCGTTCGGTCTCGAGCATACTGTGCCTGCTCGTGGTTGTAATTTGGAGGATCTTTCGACTCAACGAGGCAAGTGTTTTGAATCAATAAATTACTACAAAATCAATCGAAACGAAACCAAACCAAATTACTACAAAAATCATCTTCCAGCTATCAAAATTAATCGTGACAATGGCAGCGCAGGAATCCATGCTTCAGAAAATGAACTGCCGATTGAATTACGAATCGAACGCCAAAACAGTTCACGCATATGTCTGGATGACGATGATCACCGCCACATTCTTGGTGGCATATAATCATTTCACTGCGGGAGAAATGCTGACGAGGTCCGCCACTCCGAATGACTCTGAAGATATCTGCATGACATGAAGTTTCATCTTTGGCAAGTCTATACACTGAGAAAAAGAAATTGTTGGTTTAAGCAAATGCGCGGTGACATGACACCGCGCATGCATCTTATGAACGGATGTCAGCGTTCAAAGATGTATTTGGCTGGTTCGACAAAAATGTCTTTTTGAATTGAAAATTTTTTAATAACTTGAAGCAAATAATCGTTCAACAAAACAATGCTTTATTTGTAGCAAACAAATAACAGCTTTGAACATATGTCACCGCGACTTTTGGCTAATTCAACCAATCTTTTTTCTCAGTGTAAGAGTGCACGGTTTTAGGAAGAGTAAACAGTTGTTCACTTGTAGAATTTTATTCTCCATGTGAACTTCCTCGAGCAAAGTTTGTGTGATGCAAAATACAGCCATTATAACTCGATGAAATTTCATTCCATGCACATATCTTCAGGGTCATTATTCCGATGAGCTTCATCGAGAATTCGTTTCGGCGATTAACAATAACTGAAAGTCTGTATTTTTTTTTTATCACTAAATATTTTTCTTAGCCAAGGAATGAAGTGGGTACTCTGGTGCGTGCCAGCGGTGATACAGGCCGTCGATATAACGATATTTGCGTCGCTGGTGGGGCTGTTGGGATTGCAATTTCGTGCTCTCAATGACAGAATTAAAGCTGTGGCGATAAGATCGAATGCGTCTTTGCCAAGGGTAATTTTTGTCACTCGTTCATGAATCGTGACACTTTACATGGCAGTCTTGCGAGCCGAAAGTGGCCTATTGCATGCCAGTCGTGAACCTGTGGTGAAATGACAGAGTCGCGCATGCGCAATTCCCATTCCGTTCACTTTCGTCCTTCGGGATTTTGAGTCGCGCATGCGCAGTTCGCATTTCGTTCACTTTCATCCCTTGGGATTTTGAGTTGCGCATGCGCAGTTCGCATTTCGTTCACTTTCGTCCCTTGGGAGTTTTCTTTCGACGTTTTCCACCCTGGAGACTTAAGGGATCATCTCAGTGTGACCGCCCGAAAAATCACTGATTTTCGCGATTTTTTTTTTCATGGTTAAGATATCCTAATCGGTCTGGGTTTTTTTAAATAAATGAAATCAGCGATGAAGAATACAAAATGATTTTTGTTGCAGTGATTTTTTTTGTTTTTTATTATTGTTATTAATTATCAAAAATGTTGTAAAAAAAAAAAGAGTCCTAATCGGTGTCCACTTTTCCGGGCTCAATTTTGATCTTAAGCAAAAATTTCAAAAAGATTATTAATCTGTAGGAAAGCCGCTATCGTCCTATGGAGGCTTTTTTTATTTTATTTTTTTTTTTTTACAAAATGGCGGCGATTTGAACAAAAACTAGTGAATTTGGCCTTTTTTCGACAGTTTTTCGAAAAAAAAAATAGGAAGTAAAAAAAAAAAGCTTCCATAGAACGATAGAGAATGGCAAGAAGAATGTTCTGTAAAAATTTGA
>JAPYZD010005273.1:0-13277 GCA_030522725.1 Ichneumoninae sp. B BG-2022a | reverse complement strand
AATAATAATAAATAATAATACCTTTTGAAAAATTATAAATTTTTGAAAAATTAAATATTTAATGTAATATAATTCCTGTATAAGAAATATATTAATTTTTTTGTTATTTTGATTTGTAATTTTCTTGTGTAGGTGTAAAAGTTGCTCGTCAGCTAATGCTGACAAAAGAATGGAGACAAGTGATTAGTACATATATGCGTCCGAATTGTCCAGATGTCACGAATTCTTCATTATTAAATTATACAAATGATAATGAATGGGCGGCACCAGATATACCGGAAGACCAACGAAAGCTTTGCAAAAATTTTGATCCAGAGTCAGATGAATTTTTAGAGTAAGCAATTTTATTAATATTACTTATTTTAGAGAAATTGTGCGATTGCAGACTCTTACCTTATATCATCCAGCGGGAACGTGTCGAATGGGTAGTTCAACAGACCCTATGGCATGCGTTAATTCAAGACTACAAGTACGCGGGGTTCGAAACTTGCGCGTTGCTGATGCTTCTGTCTTTCCGACACTGACTAGTGGCAACACTCAACTACCAGTTATGTTAGTCGCAGAAACTCTAGTTGAGCTGATAGCTGCAGAATACAAGTTAACTGCCGCTTGAGAATGGGTCGTGTCTGTGCATGCAAAGGTGTGTACTTGTTTGGTACTGTCCTCCCAAACACTGCATAAATTAGAGGTGCACATTAATTATAGTTAGAAAATCAATTCACACGCTTCAAAAGCGTAATTAATTCTTCTGATGAATCATATAAGAAAGGCACTTGAGCAGCTCACTCATCCACTATAATACTGAGGGACATGGGACGCGAGCTCAGCACCAAGAAGTGCGAAATTTATGAGGCCAACCAGGTGCTTCTCTGTAATGTTCCTCATACCAGCTCCGACAACAAAAGGTTTGGTGAAAGATGATTAATATAATTAAATTAAATGTTTGTCGGCGGAGCTGAGTGCCGCAAGAACAAATTTTGTGTACATCAGGGATACTTATAGTTAGGCCGCACGAGTCAAGCAATATCAGTCATGAAGTTAAGAGCATGTGACAATGTGCAATATGTCGAGTTGTTTTATATGATGAAGACTGGCTTGCCGTTGCGAGCTCAGTTTAACTTTCTATGATGCCGCCGCCGCCGCCATCGCAACAACCATTACCACAGCTTTTAGCACCATTGAGTAAAAATTATTAGAAAAGGTCTTTCAGTCCGGCAAACGCAAGAAATAAGCAGCAGCGGCTGCTGTTTCCTCAGCAACGCTAATTGTCGAACAGACTGCACGTACGCAGCGATATTTAACACACTCTACCATTGCGCAGTCACTCCTAGGTAGTAGATTCCTCCTAATTTATAGTTGCCGGTGCAGCAACAGACACCACGAAATTGCTTCATCAGAAAAAAATTCTGCAAATGCATCATCCGAACCTTACGGCACAGCACCTTCATCAGCATACCGATGCGTCACTTAAAGATGCGCACAGTTTGCAGTTTGGAGGTTCGGGTGGTCATCACGGCCAACCGTTACCTGGTGCACGAAACTATGACATGCCGCCGCCAGGAGCGCAAGCAAATATTTCAATCTTACATCCTCAGTTCACTCCATCAATCGTGCCACCAGAGACCTCAACAAGCGGTTTACCACCTCCAATATCAAACGAACAGTTACTCCCTCCAAATATGCTGCAGCAGCAATATGACTCCCGTCCCGCAGATGATGACTTAAAGTCTGAAAGTCGGAGTAGAGGGAGTAGTGTGAGCAGCTTTTCAAGTCGCAGCGGATCTACAAGCAGAAGCGATAGCTCCAGAAGTCATTCAACATCTTCATCTGGCTCTCGTGGAAAAAAAGGAGGCGATCGTAAATCCCGAAGAAGGCGTCGACGCACTGGTTCAGCAGAGCAACATCTTCCAGGGCCTGTGTCGTTTCCACCAATAATGAGTGGCATGCCCGATACGCGAATGATGCTTCCACCTAATATTCACGGAAATCCTGCAGGCGGTCCATTGAGTGCACCAATGGGCAATCTAGAAGGCTTTGGCCCACGAGGATCTTTCCCGCCACCCCATCTGTACGGTTACGCATCCCCGATACTTGGCCATCAGCATCAACAGATGGGAGCCACACTGGGTCACCCTCAATTTGGTGGCATGTTGTCATCCATGCCTGGCATGGGAGACGCAGGAGCATTTGGCGCAGGAATGTTTCCCGGAGGGCCTCGTGGTGCAGTAAGGCCAGGTTTCCAGGGAGGGCCAAGGTTCATGGTCGAAGGATCAGCTCCTCACCTCACTGATGAGTCATTACCAACTTTCCCAAACGCAGCTGCAGCGCCAAACAGGTTACCTGCACACAAACCGGTTCGGTTAACGCAGCCAAAGCACCCATTAGCGCCTCCGGGAACACCGGTTAGTATAGTTTCTTCGTGACTAATGTTTTCAATGCAGCTATGAAATTTTCTGTAACGAACAAACTTGTTTTTCTAGGTTTACTTTAAATATGGCGAAGAACATTACCCGGAGGAAACTGTGCCTCAAGAATATACCTTTACTGAAAGTGATGGCACTATATGTCGCTACATCACAAATTTTCTTGTATATAATAAACGTGGAGAAAGGTTACTCCCTATCGAAGTTCTTGTGAGTAAAGATCTCTTCGTAATTTAAAAAAAAAAAAATTATATATAGCCATTAAAAGACTGTCGTATCGATATTATTAAAATTTTTTATTTAAGTTGTTATATATTTCAGGATCAACCGAGGCATGCTGCATTAGTATTATATGGTTCACTTCTCCCTGCCACTGCTATGGCTCAAAGCGCATCGCGGTCTAATAGAAGAGATAGTGATGGTGATTTAGATGCTTCTCGTGGAAAAAAAAGAGCGGCAGTTCCCGCCGCTGGATCAATCTCATCAAAACGTCACACATCTGGGTTACGTGAAGGACGTCGAAAGCCAACCGATGGAGATCGTTGGATGGCAGATAGAGGCGGCCCTACAAGTGGTGGTATTTCTCAGACATATCCGGTTCGAGTAGAATTAGCAGAATGGTGCATCGATTATGGTCAAGAGCCAACCAATGTACCTTTTATTTGGTTGATTTCTCGTTGGGATGTCTATTATCGTTTAGAAAAACCTGCAGGACGATATATACCGACATTTGCAACAGCAAAAATGAAATTTGAAGTTTCGACACGTGTTATAAAGACGTTACAGCATCGGCCAGATACAAATTACAAAAGTCTTGTTGAACTTTTAACCGCAGCAACCCGTATCGAAAAATGCCAACGTAAAGCTGAACGTCGAGCGATGATAAAGAAAGAACGACATGCTTACCGTCTCCAGAAGCATCGACCAACTATGAAGACTGAATCTGATGGTGAACTTGATATGAATGAATGCTCAAATAAATTTAGACCCCCTCCTGATGATGGTCGTTCAGATAAACAAAGTCTTATATCAGAAGAATTAATAGATGGCGGCGGCGGCGGCGGAAAGCATGAAGGAGTCGTGCCGACAAAAAAGAAAAATCGAAATTGGAGAATACAGTCATTATCAACTCCTCAAGGAACGGGTGTAGTTGTTACTGATGAGGCAGGTCGTCCTCAAGCGCTAGCTCCATGGGGTGCTCCTTATGCAGTAGATGGTTTTAAAGAATCTATGTTGCTTGGTCTTGCAGAATTTCTTGAAAGTCAATTAAGGAATTTCATGGAAGGAGTCGGTGGTTCGTCAGAAGTAGGAGGTTGTCCGAATTTGTTGAACACTCCCTTTATGCGTATGTTGCGTGAACGAACTGCCTTAAGAATGGAGACAATACAACTGATGGAAGCAAAACGTCGCGCCTTAGAAGTTGCAAAAAGCTTGGCTGAAGCAGCCGCAGGGGGTATGCCATCCAATGGGCCTATGGCTATTGACGCTGCTGCACTTGTACCTGGTGAATTACAGCAGGGGCTTCCTACAGGAGCGCCACACGATCAGCAATTCATGCCTTTCGGTGGATCTCGAGTCGTTGGTCCACAAACTCAGAATGGATTTACAGGATCTCGTCCTCAACAAATGTTTGGTGATGGAGCGCAACAACGTTTTTTCAATGGCGGAAATCCAGTTAATCTAATGGGAGGTCCAGGTGGTTTGATGTCTATGTCTGCTGAAGAAGGGATTAGCGCTCTAGAGTCAGAAATCCAGCAATTGCAGCTTCTGTTGCGAGATTCAGATGATGACGATGATGATGAAAGCGATACGGATGAAGGTCGAGCCAATGACAGTGATGGTGGAAACGGATCGTTGGGACATAGCAATGGAAGCTCAAGTGATGAGGCAGATGGTGCACCGGGAGCAGGAAGAGTGCGTGGACGAGGAGGTTCAATATATAATAATAACGGTGCAAGTCGTAGACAATCAGGATTTCAACCCATCCAACAACAACAACAACAGCAACAGCGGGATTTTCAATTGCCCCCCAGTTCCACATATGAGCTCGATGAGGAAGATGATATCGGACATTTGTGTCCAACTCCCTTGTCGAACGGCTCACCAGTGAGATGGAGACGTCGGCCATTCCGTGATACGAATGTTGGTGTGGTCGACTTCTCAGCCGACGCCACAGCAGAAGATGTGGCTGAAGGGCGCTGGGGGGAAAATGAATCAAAAAGCTTACAGCCTGATGTCGCCCGATGGAGCTCTGCTTCTGCTACTAGTTCAGCTTCTAAGTTGACGGGGACTGCAAGAGGTGGGTCAATGGAAAGGCTTGGATCTGAGAGTGACGGAGCTCCTGACGGGGTGGGACGTGTGACAGCCCATTCAAAATCAGCAGCAGCAGTAGCAGCGGCGCCAGGGCAAATAATCACTTCCACGCAACAGCAGCAACAGCAGCAGCAGCATCACACATCCCCAGTAACAATGCCCCGACAATTTCCTCACCATTCAAATGTCAGTGGAGTGCCTTTATTTCCTCCGCCTTCCCCGCAATACGTTTTTGGAGCTGCTGCACAGCACAGATATCTTGTAAATGCACAAATAGGACAGCCAGGAGGAGAGGGTTGTGGAAGAAGGGAAATGTTGTTGCCTCCATTCTTCTCTGCTCCTCCATATTTACCAGGACCCTGGGATATGAACTTCTTTATGCCGACACCCCAACAACAGGCAGGCCCTAATGCTGTGCGGCGTCCTCGACTGGATTCTTCACAAACGAATCCCATAGAGGCACCAACGGGACCTATTGATGATAGATTAATTCCCTTTCCCGTAAAAAAACGTAAACTAAGTGCAGGAGCGAGCCCTGGCGACAATCAATCTGCAGGGCCAGCTCGACGGAAAGTTGGTACGTTAAAATCTCCCAAAGTTGCACGTGAGAAGAAACTAAATATTGCTCCACCACCGTTTCCCCGCGACATAGCGGATGATCTCGATATTCCAATGACCGATTTAAAGGCAAGTGGTAGTTTCGAAATTATTTTTTGTTTGAAAATATAAAGATAGATTTTAAGATAAATCGTCTTATGAATTTCTTCTTGTGGAATTAATAATTTTTTTTTCAGTATTATCGCTCGCCACTTCCACTTCATCGGATTGAACTTATTCAACATCCCAAAGTCCTTGTTGTAAGCTCAATATTTCATGCATTAAACTTGTCAAAAATCTTTTATAAAATTATTTTCAAGTTTTAAATTTTCTTCAAAAAAATGTTTTTTTCAAGGTGTCGGATTTCCTTGAAACCATGTCCGTATGGCTTTTTTTTTCACCCTCAAAACACATAATACCTACCCCTCCCCCTGTCAATCCTCTTGTATTGGAATCACTGTTTGGTATTGAAACGGGGCAGGCATCTCTATATCCTTCTCTTACATCATCTACTCTGAATAATAAAAATTCTATCGCTACAGTCTCTCTTGATTATATATTGGCAGCTCTATGTCGTCAATTCTGTCGTAGATATGAAAAAATTCGAGCTTCAGAAATAAGTCTTGCAATATATCATGCACAACTTCAAGCTGATTCCTTAATGGATTCTGCAACAACAACAACGACAACAACAACAACAACAATAACAACAACAACAACCCAAATACAACAACAACGACAACAACAACAACAACAACAACAACAACAACAACAACAACAGCTTCCTTATAATTCATGGCTGCCATCCGCTGTTACATCAAAGCAACCACCACAAGTGATGACATCCTTTGGTTGGGCTAATGCGAGTTGCAGTTATGCTCCCGTTGAAGTTTTTTTGTCTCAATCAACTTTGCGATGTATAGCCAGTCTGAGTGCAGATATATTGAATAATCAATCAAATAAATTTAAGTCATATATGACAAATACAACTGAATTAATATCATCAGGAACGACTAGTACACAAACAATTAAAATTTCTTTATGTCCATCAATAGCAAATGCTGTAACAATTTTAAATAAAGCAATTGGATTATTCTCTCATAGATCTTGGGACAGTGCAATTGATGTCATTAATCAAAATGATAGCTGTAGTAGCAGCACTGAGCCCCCTACTGGAGAATCCTCAACGACAGATATAAATATGGATCGAGCGTCGTCGTCGTGCACACCAGAAATTCAATTAGCTGAAGGGTCAGCTCGCGTAAGAATTCCTAGACCCTTGGATATGGGATTTGGGTTAGTAGCGGGTATCCAATGGTGGAAAGATGAAGGAAGCATAGATGAGCTTACATGGGAATTTTTTTTAAGATTAACATTATGGGAATGCCTTTGTGCAATTAAACCAGAAGAATTAAAACAACGTCGAGCCGCTGCTGAAGCAGCAATGACAAAAAAAAAAAAACGAAGGAGTACAGCAAAAAATATGCATGATAGTCCACCATCAGCATCTAGAGCTGTTTCATTACAGGGTACGAATGTTGAAGGTAATTTTGATATTCATTACGATTTTTTTTTTGTCAAATTGAAAGTTTTAATAAAAATAAACATTTATTAAATTTTGTTTTTTAAGGTGATGAGAATCAAGAAATTAAAGAAGATGCTCCTATTGCTGAAGATGAAAGTTGTTCAAGACCTCGTGAATCAGAAGATGAAGATGAGATCATTAGTGAAAATACATTTTGGAATTGGGAAATTGATGAAATAAAAGCAAAAAATTCAGGAATTACATCTGATTTTGAATTAAAAAAGCTTAAACGTTTAATGGAAGCACTTTTGTAAGTAAAGGTTTTTTTTTAAAAAATTTTTTTTAAAACAGAGGTGTCAGTAATGGTGATTTCGCAGTTGCTGGCTGGAATGCAGCTTTACAAGCATCAGAACGAATATATATAGTTAATTGGCTTATTGCAGTATTAACTCGTTCATCTATAGGTCGTGATATGGTTGAAAGAAAACTTGAAATTTTCAATGCAGCAAGAAATGCAGTTGTTACAAGAGAGAAGCTACGCAATGATGTAGCTGCTGTAAGTCCAACAATAACGGAAATGGATAAGGTTGTAAATGATGACACACCAATTTTAATGAATGCAAATAGTAATATACAGACTCCTGCTGTAATAGATTCTATTGAAGATGCTTCTTTGTCAATTGTAAAAGAGGAGGATATTGAAAGCATAAATGCTAATACTACTGATTCCTTATTAATATCAAATGAGTCTCCTTACTCACCAGCTCGATCAACTACAACTGTGATACCGAATATAACTGCATCTTCTACTTCTGTCATTGAAGAAGCTGTGAAGCAGCAACAAAAACCATCAGCTGAAGAGATAAAGGAAACAGTTGCTCCAAAAGTGTCACAACCTTCAAAAGAATTTGTATTAAGTATACTTGAGAAATTAGGCCGTAAATATCGTTTCCGACGAGAATGCCTTGGAGTTGATCGTTTCTTAAATCGTTATTTTTTTTTTCATGATAATTCTGCATCGGGAGGATCTTTAGTGATTGAATTTCATGTACTGTTTCCACTTGGCGATCCATCAAGTGCTCTTCGATTTCGCAAAGTATGTATACATCATCGACAATTACCCCTTGGTGTTGCCACCGATAAAGACATCAATTACACTGCTCTTGAAGAACTTTCAAAGATGTCTACCCTAATTCATTCGCCTCCAAAACGCCAGCGCATAAGAGGACGACCAAAAAAAGCAGTTATCGAGAATGAAGCTAAAAAACTGAATAGTACTAATCCAATTACAACTACAAGTGATAACATGCTTGGCAGTAAGAAAGATGTTGAATTGATAGAGGAAGACAGTTGTAAAATCAATGATGTAATGGCATCAGCAGTGTCAGCAACACCAGCTTCGCAGCAGCCATCAGCAATAGCAGCACCAGCAGCAACACCAGCATCAGCAGCAACACCAGCGTCAGCAGCAACACCAGCGTCAGAAACAGAGAAATTACCTATTACTCCAGCAGATTTACCACCGAAGATTGAAGATTTAGCTGATACGCGTTCTGATATTAAAGATTCTGGTTTGCCATCTTGCTTGTCATCAGAAATTCCAAATATTACAGCTAACATTGATAATGATGTCAGAAGAAGTGGCCGTACGACAAAAGGTCAGAGAAGACCAAAAGTAACACTTTCTCAAGAACAACCTCAACCAAGACGAAGTGCTCCACCAATAGATTCAAATGCCGCAGCTCTTGCTGAAGCATTAAAACGAAAACCGCCACATGTCTCTGCGACATTTCTAGTACAACCTACACGAGGAGATGGTGCTTTATATATGCGACGACCACTTGATGGTACATTGTATGTGAATCCAGTTTTAGCGGATGAAGATGATGATCAAAAGGCACAAGATACATTAATAGGTTGTGTTGGTTTTAGAGCAACAGATGATGTGGAAGAAGTACACAGTTTAGTAGGACCTTTCAGGCCATCACCAGCACAAATACCAATGAAGCGTAAATTGAGTAAAGATTTGATAAAAGGTGATTCTACAACTCCTCCAGAGGAAGAACCAGCAACGGGTATTATTTCTACAGAATTAAAAGAACCAGAGCCGGAAAAAATTTCTCTTTCAACCGCTGTACCTGTTATACAATGGGGGAAAACAAATAGTCGTGAATGGATTGAATCATTAGTTGAAAAATTAACATCTTATACAACAAGAGAACGGCAATTAAAACAAAGATTAACTCGACTTTTACAAGGAGATGAAATACGTCAAATTACAACTGAAAATAGTAATAATAATGATTCACAAATATTTTCTCCCAATATCAATACTTCCTGTGAAGAAGAAAATAATAATATTAATAAATTTGGATTAGAAGAAAAGTTAGAAAATACAAAACAACCTGATGAATGGGTTCATGTACGATTAATTTATGGTCGATTACAATTATTATTATCAAGATTTTTATTATTCAAAACAGAAATACTTGATAAAGTAATATCACCTTTACGTTGTTTTGATTGGGGTCGGTTTGATGAGCTTACCAATTCCGCTCAGAAATTATTACATGGAGCACCAAGTATAGAACCAGATGAAACTTTTCAATATTTAATTATTATTTCTGTAAGTTATTTTAAAAAAAATTTTTTTTTTTTTTGTAGAGGCTTATAATTTATTTACTTTTAAATGCTGTACGATTCGCAAGATCAGTAGGATATTTATCTAAACTAGTTGCACCTGTACCAGGATCTGGTTGGAATACACGATCTTCTTCTTCTCAATGGGATACAGAAATGAAAGCACTTGAATGGGGTATCAGTCAATTAGGAATATCGACAGAAGAAAAAAAATTATCTGTGACAGAATCAATTGTAATACGTTTAATGGGTTCATTATCATTTACACAAGAAACTGATTCTATTAAAAATATAGCAGTAGGACAAGTATTATGCGACTTCATAAATTTAATTGGTTTATACTTTACGCTATGGTTACGATTTGGATTAAATCGACATGTTATTGAACATCTTATGGGAAGCACAATAAATATACCAATAATTGATTTGCCTAAATTCACAAATTTTATTTCTGAATTACCTAAACCAGGCATAGAATATCGATTAGATCGTAAAGAATATTTAATACAAATTTCAAATTTAAAAGTAAATATTATTATTAATCATTATTATTATTAATTATAATTATTAATTATTAATTATTATTATTAATTGTTATAATTATTATTATTATTAATTACTATTATTATTAAAATTATTAATAATTATTATTATTATTAAAATTATTATTAATTATTATTATTTTAATTATTTTTTTTTTAGAGCTGTGGTGTATGCGCTGTTGATGAATGGCTTCCGCCAATATTGAAATCCGAACAGAATCCTGTATTACGAGTAATTGGCGTATTTTTTCATTATTGTCCATTGGGACTTTCTGCTTTTATTTCTAAAGAAGTCTCTTCACAAGATAAAGTTGTAAAAATTGTGACATCATCTAAAAAGAAAGGAGGAGGAGATTCAATAAATCGTGTTGCACAAAATGCTGCACCTATATCAGCTTCTGGAACACAAATTGGTGGAGTAGATGGATTTGAGCCTTATGTACGTATGAAAGTTATAAGTGCGACAGATCAAGTTGATGATAATATGTACTTCTTTATCTTCGTTTCATTAAGAAGTATAGATGCTTGTTTGGAAAAAATTAAATAAAATTAATTATCATTTTTTAAAAAAATATTAAATATAAATTTGCACACAAAAATCAAATTATTCAATTTCATATCTTAGCTAAAATTATAATGTGTTGTATATAACAAAAATATTAGATTGTATGACGACTTAAGATTGGATTAGTTATAAAATATAATTAATAATTAAGATAAATTAAGATAGAAGTTACATATGAAGCTTAATTTTTTTTTTTTTAAATTATTTATAAATTAACGGTTATTTTATTCCAAAATTTTAGATAATCCTCATTGTAAAATATTTAATATTATTTAATAAATATATTATAAATTGTGTAAACTTAATTTTTTTTTTTTTAAATGCAATCTTTTTTTCTCGCTTAAAATTTCTTAACAAATTAAGTAATTAACAAAGCACGTACAAAATATTTTTGCATCATTAAATCACTTTATTAAATCTGACCTTTCAGACTTCATGATACGTATCTTAATAAATACAACGGAAGGTCGTGTCAAAAGACAATGTTGCATTAAATATAAACAAAATGTCCATCAAATTTACCGCACCAACAAGATCTAGTGATTGTTGTACCTATAATGCGTCTTATATTGCATGATATTTACAGCAAATGTGTAATTAATGGATGGCAAACAATGTTCATTTCATGTTTGGTAAAAAAATGTACAATGTTGCAAAAAATGTTCATCAAATAAGAAATATTGTTCATAAGATAGGCGGCTACAGTACAAGTTAAAATTCATAATTAACATGGGAAGAAAATTTTTTTGCAATAAATATGAAAAGGAACAATATTCTGCATGTATATCTGTTGAACAACAGACTTCCAGTGGACCATGACAGATGATGGTCAGCGTTGTTTATTTCGAGCACGAAAAACTTGTTGTGAAATGTTGGAAGACCGCGGTTATATTGTGAGTCGCCAGGAGAAAAATGAAACATTTTCTGAATTTCAAGCACGTTTTGAGCAAGCAGAAGCACAGTAAGTAAATTTTGTACGAGACGGTTTTTGTAGACGATCAAGAATGCTTCTTGTTGGTTCTCATAGTAAAGATTCAAATAAAAAAATGATTGTATTCTTTTCTGATGAGACAAAACGTATAGGTGTGAAACCTATTCGTGAGTAAGTTATTGATATTTGAAAAAATATTAATTACGTAGTGTACATTGTCACTTAGGTTTTTGTGGATTCGATGCTAGACTAAAAACGCCTTTTATATTTCAGTCTTACGGATAAAATGGAAGAACGCGGAATTCAAAAAGCTATTTTGGTTGTACAGAGCCCTTTAACATCATTTGCTCGTGATGTAAGTGTTAATGTTTAATTGATAATCATTAAGGCTATAAATGATGCTGCACCTAAGCATATGATTGAATTTTTTTTGGAATCTGAATTACTTGTAAGATTATATATATTTTTTTTTTTAAAAAAGTAGGTTAATATAACAAAACATGAATTAGTACCACGTCATGTTCCATTAAGTGATGAAGAAAAACAAAATTTATTGTTGAGATATAAAGTCAAAGAAGGTCAATTACCAAGAATACAACAAACTGATCCAGTTGCTCGTTATTTTGGTCTATCAAAAGGACAAGTACGCTAATTTTTTTTTTTAAATATTTTATAAGGTTGTTAAAATAATTAGACCAAGTGAAACTGCAGGAAGATATGTTACATATAGATTGGTTGTTTGATAATTTTATAAATCCGTTTTTTTTTTTTTTTTTTAAATAATATTTTCAAAAAACTTACAATCTATTTATCTATATTATATTTTTTTAAAATAAAATTTTTTATTAAATAAATGATTTTAAGATAATTTATATAAAAATTTTGGAAAATTATGAAAAAAATATCCCGTTAAATATGATGATAAGAATTCAAATATTAATTATTAAAATATTTAATTTTGCTAATTATATAAAAAATAGAATTTTTTAAAAAAATCTAAATAAAAAATTTTAAATTAAATTATTTATTATTATTAATTATTTATTATTATTTATTATTATTATTTATTATTAATTATTATTATTATTTATTATTTATTACTATTTTTTTAATAAAAATAGCTGTTATTTCTAAATTTTTGTTTCTACAAAATGTAAAAATAATAATTTGTTTAAAAATTCTTTTTCAAAAATTAATGCAATTTCGTATTCAGGAATTTGTCCGTGTGCTTGGACACTTATAATTAAAATAATTTCAAAATATAATAGGCGTCATATGTAAAGAGAATACGTGGATTAAATAGTAAGGTCATGATTTTAATCAAAATTTAATCACAATATGTGCATAATTTTTTTTTAAATCCAATTTATAACAAACAAATATTATTTTTATAAGATTATAATTATTATTATTGCAAAATTTTTTCCAAACAATTTTTAAAAATATGCAATTATAACAATACTTAAAATATGGTTGTATGCATAATATGATATAATGAAATTTTCTTAAAAATTATTTTTGAAAACTCTTAATTCAATTAATGCTTCCTTAAAAGCGAATCATAATTAATAACATTTAAAATTTTGAACAATAATCATATTTGTATAAATTTTTTCTATTTAGTTATCAAATCTGCTATCTTTTTTTTAAGAAATATAAAATTGAAATTATTTATTAAATAATATACTGACAAAATTTATCAGTATATTTAATTAATATAGAAGAATTTTTTTTGAATTAA
>JAPYZD010005272.1:0-10119 GCA_030522725.1 Ichneumoninae sp. B BG-2022a | reverse complement strand
AAATATTTATCCTTTTACAATTAACCGGTGACTTTTGGAAACTAGAAACTATCAGCTTGATATTGGTTTCGGTTATTTCAAGAAAAAAAATGTTCTTGACAAATTAATAACTGCTAGAATCTTAGGCTGCTCTTAACCGTCCGATCATTGATACCTTTACCTTAGTTATGACAGTGCCGTTTGTTTGGGCGCATTCGAAGTCGCGGATCGCGAGAGGCGCGTTTCCCGGGCAGGACCCGGTTGGGGGTTGGGCCGGGTTTGGGGAGGATTGACTGAGTTCACGGTCTGAAATGGAAGCTCTCGAGCGGACTCCACGACGAACTTTCCGTGCGCCCGCATAGCGGAACCTACGAGTTTAACTTGGGAATTAGTTCTACCATTGATCAGGCCATTGTGTTGGTTTGATCTATTCACTAGACGCTGATTATTAGTCCCTATGTTCGACGGGAGGCGCGGTGCCTCGGCGAGGGTTGCTTCCGGCGTGTATACCTTGTAATCGCAGAGGGACGTAATTAACGAGTCGCAGATTGCTCAAGTAATTAGGTCGGAGTGGAGAGGACCCGATGAGACCCGAGACTCTCTATCGGCGGTCCCGCTGACGGGAATCCTAAAAGACCCGCCACATCGGTGAACCCGCGGGTTGATTTGATCGTCAAGTTTTAATCACCGAAACGAAATGTCTCACGCGCAGGTATGCAATTTGAGAGTAATTTGCGATTCGAAGTTTATCCGAGCTTGAAATTCGGATCGGGCGGGAAGAAGCGCCGGGAAAACCCACGGGGGAAACCTCGACGTTCCGGTTGCGGCGGGAAGTTTCGACAATATCTATCTATGATGGATACTTTATGGAAGTAAAGTGTACGCAGAAAATGTATCCGAGATATATTAAAGTTGGGGTTTTTGTACGATAATATTTTTAGTAAATTAATACACCCGATTTATCGGTTATCTCACCCGAAAAATCCTAAAAATTGTTACCGCAAGTAAATATCGAAAATCCGACGTTTCCTTCGCTTTCCCAAAATTCCAGATCATGTATTATCGACCTCCCGAGTCCCCTCTGGCTTCGTACCGTGTCATGTCACATCAGCATTTACCATTTCTCCACTTCTTGAATATTTAATCCTACAATATTTCTATCGGTTTGCGATATTAATATTCACACACAGAGACCGCTTGCGGTTATCGAGAGTAATTTCGGTACAGCAATTTCGCGGCGAGACGCGGCATCGAGAGTCGTGATAGATCCCCCCCCCCTAACCTCCTCTCCCAGATTTCCCAGCGACGGCGCACAGGAGAGTTTCGTCCGAAACTTTCGGCGCCAGCTGTACGCAATCAGCTGCTAATTGGGAAATGATTGGAGGCGCCTGCACGGATAGCGTTGCTTCCCGATAGCGGATCGGGTGGCGCCTCTATAACTACCCCTTCGCGGCACGGCGCCGGTTCTGCCTATATGCATTATATCGTTCAAAATCTGCGCCCCCTCCAGCCTCCTCCATCTCCCACTAGGTGAGCAACATCCACGTTCAAACTCTTCATCACGGCTCCATAAATGCCACACGTCCCTGCTTGACCCTCCTCTCCCCTCCCCGCCACCCCCTCCCTGCCACCCCCTCCCCGCCACCCCCCGTCGCATGAATGCCAAAACGGCGGACACATTCGCGGTTACGAATCGACCGGTCTCGGGCGCGACGTATTTCCGGTTATTCTCTCTGCCCTTTCTGCACTGCCAAAACCCACCCCTTCCTCCTCCTCCCCCCCCCCTCCCCACCAGTGCGGCCGCACATGTGGACCGGAACTTATGGAAAAGTCCAGTTTGAGGAAGCCGGAGAGCCGAGCGGTTCCGCTTTTCTATGAATCCTCTCGTAACTCGATTTCACTGAGGATTCGCTCATTCATCTTCTTTCACTAATTTCATTCATTAACTGCGCGTGGTGGTAACGAATCCTCAATACGAAATGTCCGGATTGCCTTCGGATTGCTTCATCAAGATCCATTATTGCCGGTGTGACGTGTTCGAAGGCGCCTTCTTTCAACCGATGAAATTTCACATTGACGACTGCCGATGACCTTTGTCAGGACTGCTGAGTGAAGAGTCCTCGAATAGCTTTACCGTCAAGGTCTTGACGGGGAGACTTTGATCTTGAAGCTAATTTAGGACAATCGGCGTCGTATGACCCAAAATGGGACGAATGCTCTCCCATTATTTCGTCACGTATTCGAGTCTTTTTATTGCATTTTCTCATGAGTTTGAATTGCGGATGAAGTTGGTTAGAAGTTCCGTGGTTGTAAACTAGCTGTACTAGAGGAAAGGATTGATGGCGGTGAATCGAGTTATTAAGTTCAGCGATTTTGTTCGCGGGAAGTCGACGTATTTGTTTGGATCTTTTGGGCGTTGAGCTTTTGCTACGCTTTTTTTAAATGTGCGAAACACCTTTGGCGGGACTGCTGCGTGAAGAGTCCTCGAATAGCTTTACCGTCAAAGGCTTGCCGCGGGTCTCGGGCGCGACGTATTTTCGGTTTTTCTCTCTGCCGTACAGAATGCACTGCCAAAAACCCACCCCTTTCCCCCCCCCCCTCCTCCCCCGGTTCAGCCGCACATGTGGACCGGAACTTATGGAAAAGTGCAGTTTGAGGAAGCAGCAGAGCCGAGCGGTTCCGCTTTTCTACGAATCCTCTCGTAACTTAATTTCACCGAGGCTTCGCTCATTCATCTTCTTTCACTAATTTCATTAATTAACTGCGCACGGTGGTAATAAGTCCTCAATGTGTGAGATCTAAGCTCCACCGAGAAAAAAAAATTGTTTGACGGCCACCGTTTATTTATTTAAATCAAATAAATATGCATTTAAATCAAATAAATATGTATTTAAATCAAATAAATATGCATTTAAATCAAATAGATATGTATTTAAATCAAATAAATATTTATGTAAATTAAATACTTATTTATTTTAATCAAATAAATATTTTACTTAAACCAAATAAACGGTGGCCGTCAAATAATTTTTTTTTCTGGTTGTCCTTCTTTCAGCCGATGAAATTTCTCATCGACGACTGCCGATGACTGGGTCAGTGGGCAATGACTGTGCGGTTCTCGCGGCCGCTACTATTCCCACAATGGCGGTATAATGCAACGTGGCGAGCAACTTGCGTAATTAGAGGAGTGCTGAAGCACGCGCTAATGGGCGTGAATTCCCGAATTATACGAGCGTTATTAAGGGTAGTATACTTGCGGTGGTGTGAGTATGATCGGGCGCTATTACGCGTCTTCCTTTCCGCCTCCAGGATCACGGGACCATAGAGAATACCTTCCCATCCCCGCGGCGTCCTTCCCCCCTCATTCCCATTCAGCGAGGATCCTCCGGGCGGATTCTCGATGGAAGGAGAGATAGAGGGGAAAACGTTTCTCATAGCGCGATAGCGAAGTCTATATGGGTCGCTCGCTATTCACTTGTCAAGCGCTTTCTGCGATACTTAATTAAAGACTGTGACGCTGGCTATACCGCGTTGGGAAACTTTTGCGCAGATTGCGCCGCGGTCGGAGCGGAGAAGTTCCATGGTAAGAGACCAGCTCGTTGGAAGGGATGGATGGAGGCGGATCGAGGTATTTAATTCTTCGGTTTTGTGCGGGGAAAGTTAACTTATTTTTTGGATCTTGTGAGCGTCGGGATTTTGGGAAGCTTTTTTTTATGTACGAAACACCTTTGGCGGGACTGCTGAGTGGAGAGTGTCCTCGAATAGATTTACCGTCTTAGTCTTGCCGGGGGAGACTTTGATCTTGAAGGGAATTTGGGAGAATCGGCGTTGGATGAATCAAAATAAGACCAATGCTCTCCCATTATTTCGTCACATATTGGACACTTTATATTGCATTTTTTCATGGCTCTGAGTCGTCGAAGAAGCTGGTTGGAAGCCCACGAAAACATTCCTCCGGAGACACCAGGAGCGAAGGTACTTAACCTAATTAATCGCTGACGATGAGAATTTATGGACTTTGTTCCACGAACCCTCGACGAAAGACGCATCCCCCGAATGCCCGTTGGTAGTAAAAACAATTTATGCGAAATAGTTACTCGATTTCCGAGCATCCGCAGCGTCCGCCTGCACCTTTGTATATCGCGTAAGGGGCAACTTCACCGTTCACTACACTGGTTCTTCAGTTTGTCTTCATGACAAACTGAAGAACCTTTCTCGAAGATAGGCGAACAAGATATTGCGAATTTGAGCTTTTCGTTATTTTTCTCCGTTCCACGATGGATTGACAAAACAATAACATTATTTGTCTGAAATCGTTAGCGAAGCTCCGTGTATCGACGGCATTCGCAGCGTCTGCCTGTGCCTTTGTGCATCGCGCAAGGTGCACCTTCATGAGAAACTGAAAAACCCTTCTTGAAGTTAGGCGAGCAAGGCACTGCGAATCGGAGCTTTTCTTTTTTTTCTCCAATACACAATACTCTCAGCGTCTGTTTACATTTTCGTATTGTACTCTTGTCTTCTTACTCACGATCGTGTACCCTGACGAGAATCTCAAGTTCCGTGTAGAAGGAACTCGAGATGACTCCGAAATCGCTCCGCGGAACCCAGCCAAAACCATTCCGCGCCGACTTATAAATAATGTCATGAAACTCGGTGGACGGCCTCGTCGCTTTGAGAGCTCGTGCACTGTATTTTCATCATAAATTTCATTCGAACGTATCGGGGACGCCGATAAAAAATATATATATATATATATATATATATACTAGCGGGTTATTGTGGCTCGCGCACTCGCACCTATTTCTGGATGTAAACCCTTATTATTCTAAGTCTTTCCCCCCAATTTTTGACACGGCGGCGAAATCTTTTTATATTATATATATATATATATATATATATATATATATATATATATATATATATACTAGCGGGTTGATGTGGCTCGCGCGCTCACTGTTCAAGTGCGTTAAATTTTATATTTTATAATTTTTTTTTACTGAAAAATTGCAATAATTTGCAAATTAGTGATACTGATGATAATGTTAGTTAATGATGTTCCTAAATATTTTACGGTACATCATAATACAACATTAATTTTCCAAGTCCCACAACGTGGAGGTCGCTACAAGAGGACCCATAAGATCGTTACGATGTCGGTTTCATAAAAGAAACAAAGTAAAGATCCCATTTCCTCTCACCAACAATTAAAATCTCTGCCATCGATCGCTATTCATCATTTGTTCCACCCCCTATTAGCAGCCAACTTCACGTTGGTAAAGTTCCGGAGTGGCTAAAAAAACTCAACCAGGGGTTGAGAACGTGAACATTTTAACCACTCCGGGACTTTATTTCAATAATAATAGTAATAATAATAATACACTGGGTCAACGGCTGTTAATGGGGTACAGTCAATAATTGGGTCAAGGGGGGTGGGACAAACAAACAAACAAACAAATCCACAGTTTTCCAAAATATATATTAGATATATATATATATATGCGACTTCCCAGGATCCGCAGAAACATATGAACCCAGTCATTAGAGGTCGGCCAAGGCAGAATCCGCTCCGAATCCTCGAGAGGAAAGAGATAATTCTTGAAAGCTTCGATATTCGCAAAAAAAAAAAAATTCTTGAAATTCGTTAACCAACTTTGAACTTTCGTCGGAGTTTAGTTTCCGGCGAGTGATATAGCCAACGAGTTCGACGGAGTGTGGGAGGCAGGGTGGAAAATGGCACGGCGGGGCTTGACGTAGAAGAGGATGGGGTGAGAGGAGGGAGGTCAAAGTTTTGACGGTGCTCGAGATTCGGAGAGGCATCGGTTTGAGCGAAACGGACAAGGTGCGGAGAGGAGAAAATAGCGGGAGGACTTCGGGTGGGTTGCAAGGGGGGAAGAGTGCATCGCATACCGACCGAGCGAATTTAACGACGAATTCACACGCCACGATGAGGAGAGAGAAGGTTTAAGGGAGGGACGTCCGGGGCGGAAAATAAACGGCTAAGTAGCTCGCGTCCGCAACGCTCGTGTCTGTACATTCTCGTACACCGGAACGACCGCCGTCTCATGCAGACAGATAATTTTTTCAATCACGCTTCAACCGAGATAATCATAAAGGAAGCCGCGAGGGCCAGAAAAAAAAGCTGAACCAACGGACTGGGTTGAGTAAGAAACACGAGAGTGTTTCCACAGCGTGTTTAGCGGACTATGCGGAAGACCGCGGATAATTGGCAATAAAATTTTAAGTTGTGAAAAATACTGAAAAAGTATGAGTAGAACCGTCGAAGATTTTTTTTCCTACTTCTTACTTTCGGTCTGTGCACTGAAAATTGTTAATTTTTATTGGGATTTATTAATACAATTAATGTATTGTGTTGAACTTATTGCAAATTTTTTCACTATTTTCGCATTCAAAATTATCACGAATCTCATTCCTGAGCACTCGTCTGGTCTGCAATTTTTACAATCTTCCCGACCGTCTCCAAATTCCGTTTCATTCCATTTCGCCTAAACGAATGAAATTTCCAATCAATGAAAATCAATGAATTTCGAGATGAATGAAACTTTTTTCTTCACCCGGAAACCTCGGCACTCTCGTGCCAACTCTGTATTCTTATAATCAATGTCATTATAATTCTCGGTTTAATAATAAAAAATAAAAAAAACTCAGATAGGCGCGACGAAAAAAAAACGCGAGCAATCTCCCAGCGCACTTACCCTTCCGCCCCGCCGTCCAAATAATTCGTGAGAAACATCACGGAAGCCTGTGCGGAATAACGAGCTCTCCGATTTCGCGTACACATGCATTAGGTACAAATAGGTCTAGCCGTCGTATACACCGCGTCACCGCCGTCGGGTTTGGTATTCCGTAGTCGGCATTTCGTGGCGGTCGTAAAATTTTATTTCCTCCGCCGGTCGCGCTATCAACGGCGAGCACGGTCGCCTCTATCTGTCGCGAGAGGCTCTCTCCGTGCCGCGAGAATCCAGCGGGCGACGTTCGTATCGGATCGCAGTGCCGACAGTGCGCGTTCGACCCTAACAAGATTTCATGCTGAAGAGCAAGCGGGACGGGGGGGGGGGAGAGGATTGGGTCATTCCGGAGATGTTCAGAGATGTTCGGGCTGTTCGTACCAGCAAGGGAAAGCGACTACCTCGGAGATAACCTCGTGTTGCCGTTTGCCGACGCGGCTGGTGCATCCTGCGAGCGGCTCGGCTCTGACACCGTCCGGAGTGGTGCGAGCAGCCGGGAGAGGATTGGCCCGCGCCGGTATCCGAGAGCCTGGGCGGGAGAGCGAATGCAACCGGATGCAAGGGGATATCACGGAACAGATAACGCGCTTAGCCCCGCCAGATGGGGTGGCGCTTAATTGCCCAAATTGATATCGCATCGGGCGGTTGAAGCGAGCGAACGGGATCTGCTCGTCGCCGTTGGTTTAAGCCCTACGGCTTACCTTCGGCAACGTACAGGACGTACCACCGAATGGTGGCGCCCGCCGGGACGGCGGGGAGGAAGCATCGTGGAAGCACCGCGCGAAATCCCAATCCTCGAATCTCGGAGGCTTTTATGGGGGGGCGGCAAATTCGCCCGCCGCCACTGTTTGTTTCGAAACAAACGCGGTGGATTTTGCGAGCAACGGTTGTTGGTGTTGTTGTTGTAGTTGTTGTTGTTTGTCCGCCAACTCATTTCTGCGCTCTCACACGCCGCCGGAAGAATGGCAAATCCCTCCCTCGCCCGTTGAGTTACGAGCCGCGAGATTAAACGGACTACTATATTATCCCACCTGCAACACACGGGGAGTTTTGTACTCAGGGCCGTTACTTTGTGTCTTGTGAACTTGCCGGGAGAAGGGTTCCGTGGGATGGCTATTCGTCATAATTAGATCCTTGGATATCGTACGGGTGTGCTAGATCTTATCGGTTCGCGGATGGTTTTCTACTTTGGGATAAACTGCGAGGATCAACGAGGCTCCAGAGATGAGATGGCAGTTAACGTCGGATGTTGCAATACACTGATAAAAAAATACGGTTGAATCAACTAAGATTCGGGCAGGCACGTTCAACTAAATATTTTATTGGTACAGCTAAAAAACTGGTTAGTTGAACAATTTATTGGGTGATTTCACCAAAATATTTTTCAGTCATTAAAATATTTTGTTCGACCAACAAAATATTTATTTGAACGTCCCTGCGCGAATCTTGGTTTATTGCACTGTACTTTTTTATCAGTGTACGACAGGGCGGAACGTCAGCATTTTTCTGGCGGTTGAATTTTAGACTTTTCGACCGGAAGTGACGTTATATGGGAAAAAGTCACATCTCGTTTTGAAATCTCGGTTTTCAAGCGGATCTGACGCCACACGAGAAAACTTCACTTTCGGTTTCAACATCTCACCTAAAGTTTTCAACCTAAAGTTTCACCGTCATAACCACATGACATCTCTTCCAGTCAAAAGCTAAGATTTCAAAACTGTAAAGTGACGTCATACACATATATGACGCCCATTCTGATCGAAAACTGAGATTTTCAAGCCGGAAGTGACATATTTCCGGAATGACGTCACTTCCGGTAAAAAATTGAAATTTAAAAAACGGAAGTGATCTTGTAGAGAGGAAAACGCAGGAAGTAAAAGATGTCCGAAAGGCTGGGGGTGTATCTTGGACGGCAGGGGGAGAAACAACATAGACAGTAAAATATTTTCGTTCCCCGAGTGAAAAGAGCAGAAAGCCTCGCGTATGGAACTCGGGCGCTATCTCCCCCAGCGATCACGCATTTTTGCACATCGACGGGAGCCTCGGGTATCCGGGCGACACGAGATGGAAAAGAGAACGAGAGAAAAATAAAAAAAAAGGGGAGAGCCGAGCCGTAGCATCGCGACGAGCTCCGGGAGACACGTGAACGGTGAACGCTGCCGTATAACCTGCACCGAGCGCGCGAGACTTGATATACCTGCTTCAAATGTCGATAGCGAGTTTGTACGTACGTCTCTTCGCGGAAATCCAGCTTTTAGGAATAACGCTCCAACGGATATTCCGCTGATAAAATTTCGTGAAATTTTTTTCGGTCTCGCGGAGTTGTTGATAATTTTAAAAAAAATAAAGTTTTCCCATTCTTTCCCTCCGGTCAATTGTACATTCGCGTTTCAACCCGGCATAATATTCGATGTGTGAACATCGTGAAAGTCTAAACGAAATTTATTGTAAACTTTTGTTTCGCGTTTCTCACAATTACCGAATTTCCTCGTGGAGAGTGAAAATTAAATTCGCGGCAAAAGAAGACCCGTCTAAAAAAGGTCATTATCCCTATCTCGCGAGACATCGGGAAATGTGCACGGAGAGAAAAATATAGTAATAATCTCCAGATTCGTATAGTAATTCGAGGATGAAGTGGAAAAATTACGATTTTAACCAAACCCATCGCGAATTTCGCTATGCACAGGCCGCTGTGCCCTTTACGGCACATTGTAATTATTCCCATACTTTGCGCCCACAAGTGTTTAATATTATTTTCCAGACGCATATAAAATGCACCAAGTTAGTTCAGTATAAACTAATAAGAGTTCAGAGATAGATTGCGCACGCTTCATAATTTTTTGCTATATACGATTTAGTAACGATACGGCTATAGAGTAGACTAAACATTTATAAAATCATTGAGTTACGTGGGCAATATCTAGGAATCGTTACTTTGTAGCAATGTTTGGCATATCGCGGATCGTCCCGAATCGCAAGTAATGTCTCACCTATAATGTTCGATGTAACTTATAAGGTATTTGAAACGTTAGGTTTATAGGTAGGCATAACGGTTAGGTAGGCAATTCGATCCCCATCTCAGGCCCTTCTTCTCGTTCCTATAGGTAGTTCGATTATTCGTGATCATATATGTATATATATATATTTTTTTTTCATTAATATTTTTATTTTTTAAAATTTTATTATAATGTATGTATTATAAATTTATAATATAATATCAGAATCATGTATCCGAGCTTTATATACATGTATATTAAATTTCAAGCCATTTTCTTTTACCGCGAAACGTATGGTATTCATATTTATACAATGTATAGTATAACACTTATACGTTACCCATTGAATACCAAACCGGATTGCCGTTCAGCCCAAAGTGTCTGGGAACGATTCCTCT
>JAPYZD010005271.1:0-10120 GCA_030522725.1 Ichneumoninae sp. B BG-2022a | reverse complement strand
AAAATGAGATTTTCAAATCGGAAATGACGTATTTCCGATATGTCGTCACTTCCGGTCGAAAAATGAGATTGTCAAACCGGAAGTGACGTTTTTCAGTACCAGGTCAGTTCCGGTTGAAAAAGGAGATTGCCAAACCGGAAGTGAAGTTTTCCAGTATGACATCACTTCCGGTTGAAAAATGACATTTTCAAACCGGAAGTGACATTTTCCAGTATGACATCACTTCCGGTTGAAAAATGAGATTGTCAAACAGGAAGTGAGGTATTTCCGATAAAACATCGAAAACCTGTATTTCTGGTTTCAACAATTAACAACAATCATTATTTATAATAGTTATCGTACCGGCTATCGTAGCCATCCATTTGTTGTCCAGGGTCGTGCTCGTCAATGCGGAGCGGGATTGCCATTCCTCCCTCAGCAAGACGCCGAGTCTGACGCTCTGTGGTTGCAGACCGGCAGCGATTCCAGCGAGCACAGAGCCAACGGCAACTGAACCCCACTCGGTCTTGACAACGCCGTTCTCGACGGGACACTTGCTCTGCTTTGGCATCTCCGAGAGACGAGCGCTATCCGGATGATTCGGCGGCAACGCCGGGTACCACGAGTTCGGATCGACGCCACTATCTTTCGTCTCATCTTTGTTACTCATCGTCTCGCTGTAAAACAAATACTTCCAGTATCGGTTTCGTCGTATCGATACGATAACGCACGTTTGGAAGGTATATTTACAGTTGATCGTCGGACAGAGTCTCCACGTCGTCGCCCGCGTCACTGGACTGCGTGGCCGAGCGTCTTCGCCATCTTCTTGCATGTCCAAAGTTCGAGCTTCTCATTTGGCAGGTTTCCGACTCGTCACCGCGCTCGTTCATCTCGATGCTGCTCGACAACATGGAGTGCAGAGAGCACTGGAAACACGGGAAACTTCTTGATCGAGCGATAGGTCAATAGAGTAACAGGGATTGATTGCATTGCAGTGCACGTTTCATGCACAGTCGGCTTTGGTCATAAACAGATTTATAAAGTTTGGAATCAATCGGTTACGCAGTTCCGTCAATAATCCCACATAGCACGGAAGTATTTTTGAAAAGTTTTGAAAACGCTTTGAAAAAAAAATTCGTCAGCTCATAAATCTCTCATTCAAATGTTGCCAAGATTTGTTATTTAAACACTCCAGCGAAATTTCAAAGATTGCAACGCCAATCCAATTTGCATATACACACCTGCCTAAGCGCCGAAACAGCCGTAGAATTATTTCGGTGAAAGATCAAATAGAAAAAATTTCAACGTTTTTAGCACTGTTTCAAAAATATTTCAGATGTGTCGAAGGATTAAGTATGTTGGAATATTTTTATGGAATATTTCAAAGTATTGTTTTCATATATATCGGTAAGAGATCCAAAATGAACAGCAATTTTAGCGAAAAAAAACAGTTTCCCCTTAAACGACGAAAACTCAGATTGGCATGAATTATCATTATTTAATAGATACAAAATAATATAGAATCGTTAGGAAGAAAGAAATTCGACGCTTACGCGTTCAACGCTGTTGATACTGTTATTGGGGAACGCCATGGCGTTTCCTGGTATCAGACGCAGTGTCTCAGCGAGCCGATGAAATTGTACTCCTTCCGGCGCGTACGGCGTCACGCCGGCTTGTGCAGGAACCAAAGGATTTAGTATGATGCCGTCTTGGCGGAATCTATAAATCGAAAAAAAATCCATGGAACAATTCCCACAATGAATCATGGGGAAAAAAACGCAGGTAAAACTTTGGACACCGCACCGTTTCGTAGATTCACGATGGATTGTGTCTAAAAAAATTATAATCGACCCCGTTTTGTCTTTAGCTTTTCCATCACCACAAATCGGCCAATTACCCGACTTGTGGAAAAGAAGGAAATATTGTGTAATTAAAGCAATGATTATAAAAAAAAATCATACGGAATTTAATGTACCAGTTTTTCGTAAAAACTCGAAAGCCGATGTATTAAATTTACCATTTTTTTAATACAGAGATGTTAAATTGCTTTTGATATGAAAAATGAAAATTTCAATCCGCCGAAAGGCGCGGGTTTTGCGAGTTTCATGCCCACGTTTTCTTCTCGAACTATCATCAACGTCGAAGCGGGCACCTGTGCAACAGCGCGACCGACAGAGTGCGCAAGTCCATATTCAGCCCGGGATAATCTTCGATTTTTCTTATTATCGCTAGCAACGATGGTATGTTATGCGGCAGCTTGTTATTTCTGTCCAGAAGATAAGTGTTGTTGTAACATTCCAGAAGTGATTGTGGAACGTTTGCCATGGAATTTTCCTGGGCATTAACGGCTGAAACAACTTAATTAACAATAATAAAAAAAAGGAATTAAAAACATGAAAAAAGTTTCGAACCGTTCCACGTTGTACCGTCCGTAATGGATCGCAATGGTAGCCTATAATTCGCGCAAAATCCATTTCACTCAAAACTCATTTGCGGTAAAAAAAATGAGATTTTTTTCAAACCGGAAGTGACCTATTTTCTGTATGACGTCACTTCTGGTCCTAAAATTAGATTTTTTCCAAAAATGTAACTGTGTTAGAGAAACACGATATATCCGAATCTTATCTACTGTAGATGGCGCTGTAAAGTCGCTTTGGCCCGAATTTAGCTTTTATCAAATAGTTTAAGCAAACACGTAAACGAACATAAGCCGCAAACATTTATATTATTGGATAAGCGCTTTGCGCTACCATCGCAATCAGTGCGGGAAATCGGTTGCTATTATCGATTAGCGATTTAACGATTTTTCAGCTCACCCCAAAGGCCGATGGACAGGATGCAGAGAAACTTGTACATTTTTAAAGAATAAAAATCTCGATAGATTTTACACTCCTTTTTTACTGAATAATAATCTATTTTGTCGCTCTATGTTCACGAACTGTCGATCACATCACTCGATCAATGAAAATTCAATTTTTACGATGAAACGAACTTCACCGCTTTTGTACTGAAGTAAAAACGTGTTCTGTTCACTTGTGCCGAACAGGTACTGCAACCACACCTTTGGACGGGCGTACAAAATTCTACTATCACTATCAACGATAAGATACCTTATCCTATATGAGTAAGAGCTCCCCCTCTCCGATCTGCGGGAGACGTGAGTTTTTATACTTCGTTGTATCATCGGTCTAATTTTAAAACTATCGACGCGGAGCTCTGTTCAATACTACCCAATATTTAAAGTTATTAACAAAAAGACGTTAAAAAATGCAACGATCGTCGCAATATTTTTTTAATGAGTTTCAGTTATTTCAAAAGGATCGATAGATCATAGATGTATTTTATTTTTCATGGAGGCGAGATACAGATTGAGTTGAGCTTTAGAATGTGATTTCTCACAGAGATCACGGGCGTGGAAAAATATTTATTATCATCATTATTGTTTACTGAATTTACGTTCCCACTTATTGATCTGCTTTTATATTAATGTATACGTACTGGAAGTTTTTATGCACAAATCTGTATATTAAATTTCATGTACACTACTGATGAAAAATGAACTTAAAATATATTTAAAACTTTAGAAAACTTTACTTTAACTTATTTGTTACTATAAAAGTACTGTAAAGCCAATAAATAATTTATAATTTCAGTGTTAAAGTTCATTAATTTTTCATAGAAAATTGTACATTAAATTTAATGGACCAGTTTTTGCATAAAAACTTCCAGTACGGTACATTAAAATAACAATTTCTTTTTTATCATTGCATGTATCGATTTGGCTTTTAAATTGATTTAATGTTTTTGCTTCTGCTGCGTCCACTGGCAACGCAACTGTGGGTTAAAAATCATTCGTAAAATCGAATGATTGTACAAATAACATGAATTAACATGAGTACGATTTTTATGAATCATAAACCCACTATTCTTGGATTGTCGAGATGCTGAAAGAAAAAACCGGAAATCGTATTAAAAAAAAAAAAAAAAAAAAACCGTATGACGCCATATGAAATATTCGACATCGTTTCTGTTATCTTATCGAACCCGGAATGGGATGTTATCGCAACGGATCTTCACGGTTTTTCGTGAGTCATCGTGAAAATTTACGTTGACTCGTCGACGATAGTTGGTAAATTAAGGTGGCGCATGAATGAGCCGTATCGATTATTCACTCCGGACTGTCATATGTGCACATCTGTGGCGTTCAACGAATCCGTGCGTTGCAGGTCGACTGTCGACTTCGGGGTCGCCGAGCGGTGAGTCGACGATCGGGGATGTCGCTGACCTCGTGACGGACGCCAAAAAAAAAAGTGACGCGATACACATGTCGGTAAAAACGTACATTAATCACGACGCGAAGTCACACGCAAGATTTTAACACATGTGAAACTGACCCTTAAATTTAATTAATTAAAAAAAAAACACGCTGAAATATTTCACTTGCTTCCTTGATCCACGAGTGGGCTGGCAAAAAAATCACTTCGAGTAATTTAGCATCGTATATATTTTTTTCGTCACCTCGGATTTATGGTTTTTCCTTAAGACGGTGGGAGGTTTCAGGACGATGAAGATTTACACGATAAATTGGAAAGGTTGTGTATTATTATTATTATTATATATACATATATCTATATATATATAAAAAAAGATTAAGTACACAAAAATATTCGCATATATAAATAATCACTGTTAATATTATGTATCTGGGCAAGATGCAAGGCACGTACCACGGCACTTGTGATAGAGAATATTTCTAATATTTACAATATGTTCTTTTCCTTCCACTCTTCTTACGCCGCCCTTCGTTGCATTCCTTATTTACTTTCAGCGTGTTTGTGGGATAAACGCGGTTGCTTTACAAGTGCGTCGGCTCGAACGTTAATTTCGCAGAGTTCACGTCCAAAAAAATCCCATATATATATATATCTATCTATAGATATTTGCATAAATATATTCCGTAAATAATAGCAACCGCGGGTCTCAGTGAAACTACGCTAAAACAATATTACATGTTCATATTTACAATTTAGAACAAAGTGCGCACAAGCGATCCGATGTGCCGGAAAAAGTGATTGACAAACAAATAATAATTACGATGGCAGGGGATTCGTTCGGTCCCAGAAAAATTTCTGAGCTCGGTTTTACATTGTTCTCTTGTTTTTTTCACAACGTAGATGGCAACTTTGAATACGATTTTACTACATAGAAAACGAAGGAAAAATTTTCCACGCGAAGAGTATTACCAAAAATGTCGTATAATAGCTGCGTCATAATATGCATTCGACTTTCATCGCATTGTTTTTTTGTGTATAATTTTCTAATTAGATAGAACGACTAAATAAATGATTTAAAAATTTTCATCGGGACAAACATAAATTCTTAATTTAATTAATCTCGATTTGAACAAAAAGATCCACAAACTTTGTTTTTAAACAATGCCTTTTTGTTCGAGCGCACAACCAAATTCTCACTTGTCTTTTCTTCTTTTTTTCGCTTTTTTACTTTTCTTTCGTTTTCGCCTCAGTTATTGATATACTCTCGCGAGTTCTTTTTCTTTTTTTTTAAGCACTAGAGTTCTGCCGACTAGTCGGATTAATTAGATATTAAACGCTACGAGGATCTCGTTACTAAAAGTAAATAGTAATCGTGTAGTCGTACATTAAATTAAAACAATACTGTTAGCTAAAGCGGCTGCAGGCGTTGGCTTCTAATGCTCTATACGCAGAAATTTCACAAATCTGTTCTTCCAAATTGTTCGACAAAAAAAATTGAATCGCGTCTCGTACGTCAGCGATTGTATTATTTTGTCAAGCAATTATAAAAGAAAGATTTTGTCAATTAATGCTCTAGTGTGTCTTACGTGGCTAACGAGTTGAGTCTCGTGTACGAGAGGTAATACTTCAACGCCGGAGGCGCGTAAACAATAAAAAATATCGAAGACTTCCCCATCGGCGGTTCGTCAATAAGCTAGAATCTTCTTTCTCTCGACACGATATTGATGAACGATTAACGATTATGTACAAGCGGAGGAGAGTCGCGAATTCTCTCAATGGATTAGCGTTCGAAGCCGAGGGCTTCCTACAGAGCTGCCTTGCTGCGACTCCCGTCGTTAAGGATGCATCATACTTAAATTCTCAACCAAAAGCTTCATTCGATCAAAATTTCAGCACTTCGCGATATACCAAAAATTTGAAAAAAATCTACCGTATTAATGATGTCAAGATAATTGATTGTGCACATATAATAATGCAAAAAAAGTTATTAACAAATTATTTGAAAAATAAATTGTTTTGAAAAAATCAGAAAATCTTTTATTTTCTCATTTTAAATGAACTTCTTGATTTTCTTAGAATTCATATGAATTTTTTCAGGATTTTCTTACATTTTTTTTTTTTGAAAATTAGAAACATCGCCGTAGAAGCACGACTTTTGGATATGTTCCGTAGATATGGCCTGAAAAACATTTCTAACAGAAAATTCTGAAAAAAATCAATGTGGTTTCTAGAAAATCAATGCATTCATTTGAAGAAAGAAGTTTTACTGATTACTTGATGAACAATTTCTTTAGCAACTTGTTAATAACTTTTTTACATTATTATTATGCAAAGTGAATGTTCTTCGCACCTTTAATACAGTTGATTTTTTTCAGATTTTTATACCATTAGGAAGTATTCAAATTCTCACTGAATCTCACTTTTGGCTGGGAATGTACGTGTGAAGCATCCACATGATATATATATATATATATATATATATATAAATTGTTTAATACAATACTACTACATTAGGTCGCTCGTATAAATTATCGTCGATGAGTAATATTGTTAGGAAGCTGAGTTCACGGGGGAACTTGGCCGAGTACGGACCGTTCAACTTAACTTTATAACTATAATCCACTCGGAAGTCTTATAAATGTCATGTCTTGATTGTTGAGCTAGTTTCTGTCGATTGAGAATGACACGGAGTCCCTACCGATTGAGGAGGGTACAACGGCACGGTCTTCCCGAATGAGGACATTGGCCCGAATAGCTCGTATAAACAATTAAATTTTTTCTTTTCGATTTTAGAACTCATTCGACCAGGCTGTATCGTTGTAAGCTCTTTAAACATAAATATTATAATCCTGCGTATCGAGTCAGGTCTCGAGCACTCCCATCTGCCCGGAGAGGCTGTTCGAATACCGTGTTATAGGTTTGTTCGAGATGAAGCGATATTATTGAGGACACAACGGCACAGTCTACCCGAACGAGGACATTCGCTCGAATAGCTCGTATAGACAATTTCATTTTTTCTTTTAAATTTTCTTTCTTGCTCGAATAGCTCGTAATTCATTTCATTCATCATCATCATCGTCATTCGTCGTCATTTTTTCTTTTCGATTTTAGAACTCATTCGACCAGGCTGCACTCGTCTTTGAACAGAAATATTATAATTGCGTATCGAGTCGCGTCTCGAGCACTCCCATCTGCCCGGAGAGGCTGTTCAAACGCCGTGTAATAGGTTCGTTTGAAAACTGTCGATCGCTCCGTCATACATCCATCCCGAACAATGACGATCATTACGGCAATTCTGCGAGGCACTTAGGAATCACGCATCGCTCTCCGCCGATAATCTTCTCCCGGATATCGTAAATTACACTAATAACGGAAAAAATCCGTGCAAGAGAGGAAACGAATCTCCACCTTTGCTTTTCGGCAGATTCACAGAGGCTGCTCGATCGGCATCGATCCCTGGAGCAGCGTTGGCTCGTTCATCGTCGCGCTGACTCCCCCGCTGCCGGTCGACTCGCCGTTGGCCCCGTTGCTGTTGTTGTTCTGACCGTTCAGGAATGAGGTCATCTCCATCGACGAATGTTGCCCGCTCTGTTCAGAAACATGCGTGTTCGTTCGCTTCTTTTCAGATCTAGAGCGCGTAGGTAACGTACGTGTGTCGTGTTCGGAAAACAAACAAAAGAAAAAGCGGCTCCAGAGAGAGTGCAAAGAAAGCGAGGCAGAAGTGCTAGAGAGTATCGACGAAAGGGTCCGAGGATCGAGAGGATCTCAATCGATAAATCGTATCTTCTATTTTTCTATTTTTTTTCTTCTTTTTTTTTGTAGTCTTTAAATTAATTAGTTCGATCGATTTTTTCGCCGATCAAACTTGATCCTCGGTTACGACCATCCTTACGACGTATCTACATCTTAGCCATTTGGCGATACCGACCTTCGGCTGCATCGTGTCCTCGCTCGTGTCCAGAACGGCCAGCGGATTCGACGTTATGTTGATCTTCGAATCGTTTATCGCGCCGTTCATCATTCGCCCGTTCGACATCGGTTTCCCTGTGATGCAGAAAATTATTACAATTGTTGCCATTCAATAACTAGGGTACTTAAATATGTATGCATGTTCACATAATGTAAATAATGTAGATAATGCAAAAAGGCTTCGACCCGTGAATAATAAATAAATAAATATATAAATATATAAATAAAGTAGAGGGCTCGGGCATCCTCAACTAGTCTCATACAGCCATACAGATTCCTCCCAAACCTATTTTTCTTACAAGCTATACCAGAGACGATTTTGTGCAATTTGTTATTTTCTTGTTATAAAAACTATTACGTTTTTAAAAACGTGTATAAAACTATGTAAAAGGGGCTGGTTCCCGTAAATAAACAAATAAACAAATAAATAAATAAATATATAAATACATTTTCGTTCTAATAATTTCAACGCGCGCAGTGCGTTTGGACTTGTTCGCAGGGCGATGTATGAATTATCTGTCGATCGATGAAAGTCAATGCACAAATTACCTTCGTTCTGAGACGATTCGCGGCTTTGTTTGATTTTGCTCCTCTTGTATACAACGGCGACAGCGGCGAGAGCGCCGAGTAGAGTCGCGCCGCCCAGAGCGCCACCGATTATCGCGTACATATTTCCGTTTCTTCCGTTGTCCACGTTTTTCGGTGTGCTGTCCGCGAGAACCTGCTGCACCGGTGGCGCTTCCGTGACGGCTTTCAGCGTCTTTTCGCGGATAATCTTCGAGAATTCCGACGCGGCATCGACGGAGAAGCTCTGAACTTTGAATTCGTAGGTCGTGTCGGGCTGCAGGTGAGAGATCGTTATGTTGGTGGAATTTTTTCCCTCGACGGTCGTTTTTATGTATTCGCCCGCCGACGTCGAGGCTCGATGATAAACGTAGAAACCATCGATGCTCGCTGCTCTGTCGGGATTCTGCCAGATCAGCAGAACTCGATCGGATCCGAGCGCCTCGGTGTTCGTCAGCAAGGGAATCGGCATTTTGTTGCTCTCGAAACCTGCCACGCGATTCAAGTGAAAACGCACGGAATTTGGACTCAGCTCGTTGTCGTTGTTCGAGTAAACCGCCGCGATTCTGAATTTGTAAGTGTGATTGGGCTGAAGATCGGTGACTTCGAAGGACCTGACGTGGTTCGGTATCTCCATGTTCGCCGTCATCCACTTGGACTGCTTGCCGCTCATCTTCTGGCCGAACTCGCGATGCTGAACCTTGAAGAACTGAATCGGCAGACCCTTGTTCTCAGGCACTGACCAGCGGACCATCACCGACACGTCCGACAGCCTCGTCACGTTCGGCTGATCGGGCGGCACCAAAAATGCTGGAAACACCAAATTCGTTAGTCCCGTCGATAATCGAAGACTCTGTTTATCATTAAAAATATTCTTTCGGCTACGAATGAAAAATCAGTCGCGGATGCAACGGACTTTAATACGAATTGTGCTCGAAGTTATTATAATTGTGTACAATTGCATTATTTTTTTTTTTACTTTCGAGATAAAAAAGTCGCCAAAACTTCTAAGAAGGGAGACTCGCTGCGCGCTAACGCATAAGTTCGACAACAATAAGAGAAAACTGCAAGTACTTCTTGTTGGTGTAAAAATCTGAAAAAAATCATGCATACTAAAGGTACTGAGAAGATTCATTTTTCATAATAATAATTGCAAAAGGTTATTAGCAAATTCATCAAAAAATTAATTGGTTAACAAATTGCCCGGCAACAAAACTTTTTTTTTAATGAAAATTATTCGTTTATTTTTCTGAATACGTATGAATTTTTTCAGATTTTTAAGTAATTGTTGATTTTTGTTCTATAAAAAAAATAAAAAATCAACGATTACTTAA
>JAPYZD010005270.1:0-10386 GCA_030522725.1 Ichneumoninae sp. B BG-2022a | reverse complement strand
TTATCGTACTTTACGCTCGCTTCTCGTACTTTACGCACGCTTCTCATACTTTACGCACGCTTCTCGTACTTTACGCACGCTTTTCATCCTTTACGCACGGTTCTCGTACTTTACGCACTCTTCTCGTACTTTATGCACGCTTCGCGTACTTTACGCACGCTTCGCGTACTTTACGCACGCTTCGCGTACTTTACGCACGCTTCTCGAAATTTACGCACGCTTCCCATACTTTACGCACTCTTTTCGTACTTTACGCACGCTTCTCATCGTACTTTACGCACGCTTCTCATACTTTACGCACGCTTCTCGTACTTTACGCACGCTTTTCATCCTTTACGCACGCTTCTCGTACTTTACGCACGCTTCTCGTACTTTACGCACGCTTCTCGTACTTTACGCACTCTTCTCGTGCATTACACTCCTGCATTCGTTACAAAAACTCCCTTTTTCACACTGCGTGTAATAATCATACTTTACGACGATTATAATCTATGCAATAATTTTCTTATCGTCTCGAAGACTACAGTCTTATATCGTACGCTCGGCCGGCGTGTCTACGACCGATGAATTAATTAAAAGCCATAGAACGTCCATGGTGATGATGTGGACGGAGTTGCCGCGCGCGACAAAGTATACCGTGAAACATCGGCCGACTGTAGCGCGATAGAGCCAGGTGAGTCGCACGTAGGGTGGCGGTATCCAATGGCAACCCTAACGTTAACTGACCGCGCTGACGGAGAATCAGTGCGCGCCTCACCACTGCAAGGAGCGTTTCACACGTCCCGCAAAACTCTTCGGCCTCGTGGTCGCCACTGCCAAAAAAAATTAATTTGTTCTTAAAAATAAAAAATAAAAAATAAAAATCATAATTAAAAAAAAAACAATAAAAAAAAGTATACAACAAAGTTAAAAAAAATAAATCGTTTCTCATCGTCGCAAAAATTAAGTAACATAACATGCGACAATGCCGGTCGAATGACAACAACATTTTTGAGGACTCCTCGTCGAAAGTTTGAACGCTCGCAATGCCGAAGGCTCGCTCGGTCAACGGATCGGCCAGCGAGTAGCGAAACTTCGTCCCTCCGGCCGATCGGTAAGTAAGAATTGCACGAACCATCATTAATCGTCGCAAAAAAAAAAAAAAATTCATACGATCGATCGAAAAAAAAGAAAAAAAATACTATCTATAGAGAAATTATTAAAGGCGGCTGAAATGGATCTACGCTCTCGCGAGCCCTCGGTGTATTAATGAAATAACGATTTTCAGTCACCGCTCGCGACGGTGTTACACGCGCCAGGTGGGCAACAACACGTGCACGTGGGTTCGTCGGACGCTTTCTAGCTTATATCTGTGCGGCACGATGCACGACGGGTCGCCTGTTACCCCAGTGCATATAACCGAGAGGGCACGCTCTATGCGACCGGAGAATTATGTATGCAATTGCAGCACACATCCGACGCACGTTACACGATAGCCCGAGCGTCCCTAACGTAGCTTCGGCTTTCGGACGTTCGTGCAATTTCGATTTTTTTCTTTTTTTTTTTCTTCACGAAATAAATAGACGAAGTGGAAGGACGAAAAGAGGCGAATTAAAAGGACGAAAACGGACGAAGTAAAGGGACGAAAATGGACGAAGTAAAAGGACGAAAACGGACGAAGTAAAAGGACGAAAACGGACGAAGTAAAGGGACGAAATCGGACGAAGTGAAAGGACGAAAATGGACGAAATAAAAGGACGAAATCAGACGAAGTGAAAGGACGAAAACGGACGAAGTAAAAGAACGAAAACGGACGAAGTAAAAGGACGAAAACGGGCGAAGTAAAAGGACGAAAACGGACGAAGTAAAAGGACGAAAACGGATGAAGTAAAAGGACGAAAACGGACGAGGTAAAAGGACGAAAACGGACGAGGTAAAAGGACGAAAACGGACGAGGTAAAAGGACGAAAACGGACGAAGTATAAGGACGAAAACGGATGAAATATCCGAGGGCACGTCCTATGCGACCGAAGAATTATGTATGCAATTGCAGCACACACACACGGAGAAAAATAGTTCTGTTTCTCTAACAAAATGTAGATCGTTGATAATTTATTCTTGTGCCAGCAAAAATATTTGCTGCCACAGCAAAATATTCGCTGCCACAGCAAAATATTCGCTGCCACAGCAAAATATTCGCGGCCACAGCAAAATATTCGCTGCCACAGCAAAATATTTTCTTGCCCCTGTGTTAAGCAGATAAAGAAATTATGGTAACAAAATTCTTGTCGTCCAAACCATTTTGTACGTAGTAACGGCTCTCGGACGTTCGTGCACTTCCGATATTAATATTCTCCCCCAATTTTTTATTATTTTCATTATTCCACGAAATAAACAGACGAAGTAAAAGGAGCGAAGCAAAAGTTGGGAAACTCGCCCAAACTCGCGGAGACTTTAATGCCTCGCCGTGGCGTGCAGAAGAAAAAAAAATGGTCTCTTGCGAAGAAAGGTGAAGTTTGGGAAGAACTGGCGAAACAATCTTATCGCGTTAATGCACTACACCGAATTCCGCGGGTTGCATAGTTGGGATTTTTTTTTCGTTTTTTCATCGCTTATTGAGGAAAAGAAGAAAAGAGCCGTGGCCGAAGAGCCCAGAATGTGGTGGGAATTCAGACGGCGGCCTTAGGAACTCTTTATCATAAAGAAAAATCGATGTTCTCCAGTAGTTAGCACTCGGTTGTCCCTACTTTCTCGGCTCGTTCGTGGCACTCGAGCTGCGGCTCCTCTTTTTTTTTTTTTTTTTTTTATCGCTCGACGTCGTGCTCGCTGAGACGGCGCGCGGGATAGTGTATAGGCGATCCGCCGGTGTATATCGATGGTGTAGAGCCGGAAGGGCGGATAAACGCGGTGTGCACACCTTATGCTAGGTGAAAAAAAAGGTTGAACTTTTTCCGCCGGCTTTATTGGCCACATAGGCACACAATTATTTATTTGGTAATTTTACGGTCGCACCTTTCGGTAGTTTTGCAAACTATAGTGCGGAGTAAAATTGTTGATCATGTGGGACGTACAAGGGTGGGTGTGTTTATTCGAACCTTAGCAAACGAGTTTGTTACTTGTTTGACGAAATTATTTTTACGACAATTCGTATTCCGATTTTGTGATTTTTTTTTGTTCGTCGTTACGAAAGCCGTCGATTTAATACTATAATATATAATGTATGAAAAAAAAGAATTTTAAAATAAATAATTGGAGCCATATAATACTTGTCACAGTAATAAAAAATATTATTGAAAAGTTACGGAAAAAAATTGACCCAATTTAATTTATAATTTGAGAAAACAATAAAAAATGTTATTCAAGTCAGAAAAATATCAAATTTGCTACGATACAAAAATAATAAATATTCAACCGAGAAGTATAAATTAATGGTGAATATCGATTAAAAAATTAATACATAGAGCGATATAATACTTGGGAAAAGAATACAAAATTTGATTGAAGCGAGAGAAATATCGAATTTACTACGCGACAAAAAAAAATAGAAGTTCGACCGAGAAGCATCAATTTTTGACGATCCATCGCAATCGATACTTTTTCATTCCGGGTGTAGACTGGCGAAATGCAGGTCAGGGCTTAATCATCGAGAGAAGTAGGCGAAGTAGGCGAAAATCTGGGACCTGAAAACGAGGCTCAGGATAGCGTGACACCTGATGGGCAGGAGCTTTAAGAACGCGGACAGTCGTGTTTGAGAACCATGTGTAGAGTACGGCAGCTACCGTAGGAACGATATACTTGTACGTGTGTGTGGATATAAATGATCTGCATAGGTATGGAAACGTATGGGCGCAGGCATAGCGATGAGCTGATGAACGATCGTCAGATGAAACATAACACCGGCGCGGCACCGGGCCGGGCGAAAATCAGTGCTGAATTTCACTAGCGTCGAACCTCGTAAAATCATTTCAATGGCCTCGCTTTATTTCCAACTGCCTCAAGGAATCGCCCTTAAATCCCAATGTCTGCAACTCTGCAAAACAATTTGATAATAACAACAACGAAATTACAAAAAAAAATAAAAAAATAACTATATCAAACAGGTAATTCCAAATTCCGGAGTTGCGAAAAAATCGGCGAAAATCGGGGCTGAATTTCACTAGCGTCGAACCTCGTAAGATCATTTCAATAATTATTTCAAACTGCTTTACCGAATCTTCCTTAAATATTCCCAAGTCTGCAACTCTGCAAGACAAATCAACAATAAAAAAATCTACAAAAAAATTACTATATGGAACAGTCCATTAAAAATTCCAAAGTTAAGAAAAAATGTCGCAAAAATTAGCGAGCACAGATAAAGGATAGGGTTTCCCACCACAACGAATAGTTCTCAGGGGAACTTCTATATAGATAGTTTCCGATATTATATATTCAAAGTTGACTAAACACGGCCGCGACCATGATTTTTTCTCATTGTCGTTACTATAAAATGTAGACCTTCCCCTCGGTAACTATTTCTTATGGTAAAAAGTCAGTATTGTTGCTTCGACTATGTAATTTTTTCTGAGCCATTATGACTTGACAATATCTAGTATCATGCAGATATCTTCAATAGCCTCGCAAAATAATTTCAATGGCCTCGCATTACGTCCAACTGCCTCAATCTCCCTCAATCTCCAGCAAACAAAATTGGCAACAAAAAAAAACCCAAAAAAAAAAATTCAAACAAAAAAAAATACTATATTGAACAGTCGATCCGAAATGCCGGATTAGAGAGAAAAAAAAATCTCGAATACCCGACGACCAATCCGTAAATCCTATGTGCGGCCGACCTTGCCATGCGATCGGCTATTAGGTGGTGCTTCTTTGCGGAGAGGCCGATTGTTGTGCCTCCTCGTTTCTATGGTAGCCCTTTCCCCTCGAGTGACCTGGTCAATCCACTCTCCACGTGGTCACCAACCGAGCTCCACTTTCGGGCTCTAGCAGGCCGACTTGGACGACCCCTCTCGAAGATTTCGCGTTTATTCCGCTGCCCGAGATCGTCCTAGATTCCTCGCGTCCGAGGGTTGGACGTGGCGAACCGGGTCATCGAATTTCCGACTCGGCTCTTATCGGCTAAAAAAAAAAAAAAAATAAGGGCTTGCTATAATCGGCGTCGAATCTTTCACGATGTTCTCTCTGAACCTTCAGTCGAGGAGCCGCCGAGACCCGGCGATGTCGTCCTCACCGCGTCAACCGGGACCGGGAAGTTCACCGACGATCGCGATGGGGTCGGACTAGCTTCCCGACAGTCGCGTTGGGCCGGCTCGACGAGGGCATGGACACGAAGACACCGCCGATACCGCTGAAACACCAGGACAGGAAGGAAACTCAGAGGAAACAAGACAGAAGCCCCGAACCGGTGAGCCTCCCGCCCCTGACGCCCGTTCCCAAGAGCAATCGCCATCAGCATCAGCAGCAACAGACCCGATCGAACAACGGCACGAACCCACCGTGGACCAGGGGACCGCCGTACGCCGCCAGGAATCCCGAGCATCAGAGACGGAGACCTTACAGGCATGACAATTTATCTATTAAGGGACGCCTTAATTTTTTTTTTTTTTTTTTATACTTAATAACTCAACGTCGGACAAACAATAACCCGCGATTAATCGGAAGGGTATTATAGATCGTGTGAAAATTTGTAGGTCCGAATGGAAAAAATTATACAATGAATTCAATTTTTTTTTAACTAGAAAATATTTGAAAACAAAATGACATTTTTTAAAAAATTGAATCGAGAATCCGATTTTTTTTCCTGAAATCAATTGTCACGCTGCCGCGCTCGTTAAATATACCAGGGGTCTAGTGTACGAGTCCAGGAAGTCGGAGAATCAGAGACGAAGACCTTACAGACATGACATTTTATCTATTAAGGGAGGTCTTAATTTTTTTTAATAAAAAAAACACTTAACATTTTTTTTTTAATTTAATAACTCAACGTCAGACAAAAAATAGCCCGCGATTAATCGTAAGGGTGTTAGATCGTGTGGAAATCTATAGGTACGAATATAAAAAATTGTACAATGAATTCAATTTTTTTACAAGTGAAAAATATTAGAAAAGTGATATTGAAAAAGAAAGTAAAAATTTCGTTTCATCGAATCAAACCAAGACTTTTCTTTGCCGAAATCAATGGACCACCTGCCGCAGTAATTAAATATTTGGCAAATCTCTCGGTACCAAGACAGATCAGGAATTATCGACGGATCGTTGCGATTTTAGTTTTTCATTTTTATTTCCATTATAGTGAGACGAACAAATTTAACCTATGGCACTCATCGAGAGGTGGTCTTTATCCGCCTCTAAAAAAATGTTCGTATCTCTCGCTAATACTATATATGTATTTTTTTTGCAACATTGCAAGTTCCGCTCCATGCGGAAACTCCGATTTTTAAAAAATAAGAGACTTTTCTTGAAAAAGGTGAAAAATTAGTGTTGATCGTTGAATAAACCTTTCAGAGTTCTCCACATAGGTGCAACGCCGTTGATGCACGCCTGCCAACAGGCCGACAGATCTCGCGTGCTGAGATTAATAAAGGAGCAAGAAGAAACTATCGGCTACAGAGATCGTACGCTGAGAAGCGCCCTTCACTACTGCATGGACGCTGGAACCGGGGGTGCCGTGGCCTCGGCGGCTCCGGAGCTCGTTAATGCTCCAGACGCCGAGGGACACACGCCCCTTCACCTCGCCGTCATTGCCGGTGACACGCAATTGGTCGCTGTGCTCTTGGCGAACGGTGCCGACGTCAATGCCAAGGACTTGGAGGGACACAGCGTTCTCCACTGGGCGACCGGTGAGACCCCTTGATTTTTTCTTCCTCACCTACTTTTCCGATTTATTGTACCTGAAATATATATATATACAAGGCTCCTTAAGGGAATGCGTCACACGACTTTTGTACTCTTTGAGCTAAAAATCACAAGTGTTATAAAGCAACGAATAAGGTTTTTAAAAATAATTTTTAATAATTTTTTCCCCACATGAATTCCGAGATACGTGAGCTTAAAATTGTGTCAATTAGCATGAGCTGCATACGGTGCCGCATGAAAAGCAACATTCTTTTTAAAAATATATATATTTTTAGACTACTGTATTAGATAAAAATCTAATACGGCTCTAATTTTTTAGGAAAAAAATTTCCTAAAAAACATTACCATATTATTAAGGACGTATTAAAAAAATAAAATCGAGCTGTGCCCACAGATTTTTGAAGATACTGCAAGTTGAAGGAGATTCGAACCTGCATATGAATAGATACCGAAGCCTCAACCATTGCTATCAACATGCCCTCCGCCACCCCCCACCATTAAGAAACGGCGATCTGTGACGTATTCCCTTAAATTGGAAATTTTGGAATTTTTTTGCGGGCCAGCCCGTATTATCGTGAGGTATAAAATAAAAATGCGAAATTAATGCATTTTTCGAGGTCGCCACCGAGGGTTAAAAACAAAGTTTTCGACATATATAGCTAATAGTTACAAAAAGTTGTTTGAGGTGAAAATCCCTGTAGAGAATTCAAAAATGTTCAATTTAAGAACCACCCTAAAATATATATTAACGAGAAATTTGGACGAAAGTCGCCGATAGCAATTACTTAGCGTCCTGGCGACAGCGCTGCCTTGCAGTGCAAGTCGAAATTTACGATGGGATGTATTTCACATTTGCTAGATCGAGAATAATTGATATCGGTCATTCGAGCGATGTCTATCGATTGGTAAACGTTCGACCCGCAGAGCATACCGTACGGAGAACCCCAGAGAGAGTTATGTCTGACTGAACTGGGAATAGCGGTTTGGCTGACCAAACTCGACCGTAACTACTCGCGCATCGCTCCTTTGCCAATTGCTGTGCTCTGACCAGTCGTGATTACTTCCGGCAAACCTTCCCCAGCTTTTATTTTGAATCTTCTTTTATTCATTACTTTTATATTTAAAAAATAATAATTCTGGAAAAAAATTAAACTTTTTTTTGTAGATCTGGAGATTTGAATGTAATTTTTTTATAGTCAGATCCGGAGATTTTTTTCACCGGGTCAGAACACTATTACCATAACAATCAAGCGTGTGAGATTTGCGACCACATTTTTCATTGCCAAGAAAATAGATTTATAAATAAAATCCACTATTTTACATTTTTTTTTTACTAAAAATGTTGACTAAACTTGATCGAAGTTCCTATTTCTTAAATCGCAGAAAGCAACAAAAAAAATTGTAAAAGGCAAACATCTTTTGTTTTTACTGTTCTTCTATTCGTTACTATTGGTTAACTATTCCTTTAATTTCTATTATCAAAAAAAAAAAAAATTATAATTGTGAAAAAATGAAACTCTTATTTTTTTAGATCTCCAGATTTGAATATAATCTGTTTGATTCAGAGATTTTTTTCTGCATCATCAAAACGCCATTAGCAGTGAACAAATTAACAGACCGAATTTTGTGCTATCAAATTTTCCATGCTCACGAAAAAAAAAAAAATAAAACTCATTTTTTTGCCTGAAAATCGACGGACCTCTGCGTCGATTCTGAAAAGATTCTAAAGGGCAACCGGGGCATTTATAAGTCGCGAGGGGGTTACGAAGTTACGGCACAGACTGAAATATAAAATTATCGTTTCTCATGATCTGGATGTTAAGTGTGCCGCCTGGTCAGTTAAGGTCAGTGGGTCAGTCCTTATAACGCGTGCGGAACGGCTGGAGCACGTCCGACTGTGGCGCAGGATCACGCGAGACTTCCTTCGACTCCGTCGAAGTGTGCTTGTTCGCAGCTCCCGCCTTGCCCCTGTAGATCATTTCGCCGAGATCTCTGCCCCATCAGGGACGCGCGAGCTGGGACTTATTCAAATTAAGCCCGGCAGCGGTTCGCCCGAGAGTTATTATAGCCGCACGGCTTTTCCCCGACGGTCACGTTCGATTACTTATCGCGGCTCGGCGTACAGTTAATGCTATACGTTAACGTCGCACAGGCACACTTGCAGCAAGGCAAATAGATCGCGCGCGCAAAGTAATCCACCGCGCGCCAAGGCTACTAATGTTTTCGATAATCTCAGAGTCTCTGCAACGAAGTTGCGGAAACTATAAAGACTTCTCAAGGATTTCCGCAACTTCGGTGTGGAATTTATAAAGACATCTTGAAGATTTCTGCAACTTCGTTGCGGAATATATAAAGACATCTTAAGAATTTCTTATAACAGTTCGAAGTTATTGCATCGTATAACATGTCTTATAACAGTGTCGAATGATAAATAACAAATGGACACAAGTCAGATTTGCTTTAAACGTTAAATTCCGTAGATCACTGATTTCTGATGTTTAGCAGTAAATCGGTGTAATCAGTAGAATCAGTAAATTTCCTCGGCGGTCACGTTTGATTACTTATCTATTTTTTGTCCTGAATTTATATATATAATTTTTGTTCCATTCAAAGTTTGCGGCGAGGCGGAGTGTGTCCGACTGGTATTGGCAGCCGGTGCGCGTCCCTCGACGCCGGATCTTCGCGGTGGTTCTCCACTTCACTACGCGGCCCAGTGCTGTGGTGCGGCGGTCACCGCTGAGCTGTCGGTACCGAAAAAGGTCGGTCTCAAAGTTCTCCAGACTCTTCTCGAGTTCGGAGCCGACGTCAATGCCAAAGACGAGGATGGAAGACAACCGATACTGTGGGCCGCGAGTGCTGGCAGCGTCGAAGCCGTTCTGGCCTTGGCGAGGTACTGATAAATAGAAATTAATATATTAGGGTAAAAGTGGGGAATATGTCCATATATCATTGATTTACGTGTTAATCGAGATGGGCCATATTTACCACTTTTACCCTATGGCATAAAAAAAAATTCAACAACCTCGAGATAAATAAATAATTATCCGGAATTTAACAATAAGATTTGGGAAGCTTCCTTGATCAACTGATTGTTGATTTTTAATGTTGATTGTTGATTCTTTTATTTTCTATTAATTATTTCGGTATTTGATTCTGTTTTCTTTTTTTTTATCGACGAAAAAAACAGAGCCGGAGGTTCGGCAGCCGCAGGTGCGACGGATAAGGACGGCCTGACGGCGTTGCATTGCGCAGCTTCCAGGGGTCACGCGAGATGCGTCGAAGCTCTGGTGAATCTCTGCGGCTCGCATCCCGATCACGTCGACGACAATGGTTGCTCGGCGTTGCACTACGCCGCCACCCTCGGTCACGCCGACGCTACGGCGCTCCTCCTCAGATTGGGAGCAGATCCCAATAGGCAGGATCGAAAGGGAAGAACGTGAGTGACTGCGGTCGATACATACAGATTTAACAGCTTTATGTTATCGCTAAGTGAATTTCTTGGATCTCTTGGATCTCTTGGATCTCTTGGATCTCTTGGATCTCTTGGATCTCTTGGAT
>JAPYZD010005269.1:0-10121 GCA_030522725.1 Ichneumoninae sp. B BG-2022a | reverse complement strand
TTATTTGGCGATTTAAATGTTATGATATTGTACGTTGAAATGAGAAATGTACCCAAGCGATTACTAATTCTTAAATATTGATGAAAGCGGTTACTGTACTTCATTATAAAACATGGACGATATCATTATACTTTTAGATTTAACACTCTTAACTTATCGTTATGGTAATTGTGGACGTGCAATTCTCGGAATTGCTCCTGTTATACACAATAAATTTTCGTATAGTAGAATCCCGATTAGCTGGGAAGACGAAATTAACTATGTAAAAGAAACAAGATGCAGTATATGACGTCATGTGCGAATTCTCGAAGTCAGCACACTTTTATTCATATGACAGGCTTCGAAACATGCTCGTAAAAATCAGCAAACGTCTCTTCAGAGGTCCGGAACCCCGTCACATTTTTCGCTAATCGTACGCTAATGATTGTAAGAACAAATTGTTGTAATTGTGATACCACGTCGTAAAATAATACAAGTTGTGTTAAACTATATTTTAGTTACTTTATGAATTGATATTCGTGATATTGTGTTTTATTCATTCAACGGATAAATAATTAAATTGCTACGTCCCAAATCGTAATAACGTGTCTTTATTGATCTAACATATATTTAAACGATTTAAACCTTTAACAAATCTCTCACGTTACAAGTCGGATTTTAATTCGCTAGGCAACAAGGAATGAGCATTCGTAGTCCGGAATAAAAAAGTTACCAGTCATTCAACCGGATCGGCCCGTAACAATCTAACCTTTATCTCGAATGAAGCCGGTGACAACAAAAAGGATGAATTAAGGAACACGCGGTACATGTTGCTCGACCAGTCGGTCGGCCCGCGCATGCGCGCGATAGTGGCGCGACAGACGTGAGTTATCGACTGTGGCGATCAGTAGTCTCGAGTAGTCTCTCATTAACCAACACCGACACGTCTGACAGTTCTCCACGGAAAAATGATTGAAATGTTTGTTAAAAAAATAATAATAATCACATTCAACTCGCCTATCGTGATAAGCTAATCGAACCGGTTTACGAGTGCAACCGTCTCGTCGCGATTACGCCGTCAACGCCTCGCAAAAAGTTTTCGCAAACGAAGACCAGTGCGCGATGTCAGCTCGAACGAGACTCGCGCTTGACGGGTCTCGAGTGACGAGACCGAAACGCGATGGTGAACCTCGGTAGAATGTTGTGAACAATAAAAGTTAATAAAAGAGGAAACCAAGATGAACGAAGCGAGCAACGAGATGACGACGTTCGTGAAGAAGAGTCGTCACAAGACGCTGTCCTTGGGAATATTCGGGTTAATCGGCGTTTATCTACTGTTCAACTGGAACGTCCTCGTTTGGCTTATTATTTTCGGATTACTGACGGTCTCTTGCTGTTTTCTCGGACCCTCGGTGATCGTCCTGATACACATAGCACTGTCGCCGAAGCACCAGACCGGAGCCGGCACCGCAAAAACGACCGTCGAGATGGACGCCTTTCGCGCTATGCTTATGGTTCGTCAATATTATGTTATTATAATTAGTATTTTTTTACTTGTTTCTCTTTTCACATGACGATAAAAATGCCATGTAGACAATAGTTGTAACTGACGATGAGTGTGTCACAAAATTAACAAAAAACGAGAACGAATGAACAAAAGTTCCCAAATGTAACTAAGGTTTAAATTGTTCTTTCCAAACTCTAAATTGCCTAAAATGTTCACAAACATTTATATGAATTTATGGGGGAAAAGGAAATGTAATTCAGTTGACGTGATGCAGATCTTGTAAGTGTTACACTTCCTTTCTGTAAAGTTTAATAATAATAATAATAAATTCTTTCATTTTGATAAAACAGAGCAGAGCAGAACTGCATTCAAGAACGTACCTCATAGTTGTAACTATATTGCTTAAAAATGAAAAGCATTTGTACAATCTGTTGGTTGTAAAAAGGCTAGAAGTTTAAAGGAACATAGTTATAACTATGGGCTGCGATTCTGAATGCAGTTCTGCTTTGTTAGGCTAAATCACGAAATATTAAGTCCTAGGAGTTCTTATACTCCAGTCTGCTCTCAGTTCGGGGTTTAGTCTTGACACAAGTCTGTTCCGCTAAGGGTTCTTTTTTATTTATCTATTTATTTATTTATTTACTTAAGGGGTATAAACTATTAACATTGGTGTAGATATAAAATACAAATCGTGAAAAAAATTAACTATTGACCTCACATTCTGTGTATGCAATTTCAGCTTTGGAACATTTTGAACACATTTTCATAAAAATCTCAAAGTTGCAAAGTTATATATACATATATACATATTTTTTTCCAATTCATTCATTCTTTTGTCTATTAAATCAACCTTGTTGGCTGTTTCACATAGATTTTTTTTTTTTTCTCGTGTGAAGTAATCAATAAGTTTTTCCAGAAAGGCTACGAGCCGAAAACGTCCGGCGGCAAGAGAAACGAACGCTATCCGGTGGTATTTACACGTCCCGTGGACGGTGCTCTGCAGAACCTTCTGGACTTGGCTTTTCGGGACTTTGTCGGCTCCTGGCTGGACCAATTGGCGTTCTGTCCGGATCGCATTATAGCCAACATGAAGCAGGACGTATGGGGCGCCATACAGAGTCTTCACGAGCGTCTCTCGCGAGTCGACACAACCAAACTGGTTGCTTGCAACATCGTCAACAAAGTTACCTTTCACTTTGAGAAGATTAGAATCGCCCAGGCTGCGGCGTAAGTTTGTAGTTTTTTTTTCTTTTTTTTTAATTGCATATTTTTTTGAGCAGTGGAGAAATAATTCTTTGCAATTTACAGATCCGAAGGCGAAGATCCTGTATTCATCCTGTCGCCTCACCTGATGTCTCGGACAAGTGAGCTTGAATATTTGAGAAAAATCAGCGAGGTCTGCATTATGTTCTTTCTGCCACGGAGCTACTCCATCTCACCTGCCAAATTTCTTCTGCGAGAAGTCATCACTTGTAAAAGTAAATCGAATATTAATATCCCTGTTCGTACATAAACATGCTGATAATATATTTTTTTTTTGTCAATGTGCAATATGTGGCTGCATGTGACGGCCACTTACCATTAAAAAACAAAGTTTTCGACAATTATAGCAAATAGTTACAAAATGTTGTAAACGGTGAAAATTCGCCGCGGTAGAATAACCAAATTATTTTATTTGAAAAGAAATGTTTGTTGCGACAAAAGCTGAATTTAAAAAAATCGAGAAAAGTCCAGAAATTCTTGCAATGGTCAAAAGGTATAAAATATCTATCGACGAACGAACGAAACATTTTATTTACCTAATTCACTTCAATAGCTGAGAAAGAGTATTCTCGTTTCAGCTGTCGAAGAGAATTATGTAAATAAAATTTTAGGGGGATTTAAAATAATTATAATAAAAGGACTATTGGCAAAAATTGGGATAATTAAACAAATATACGAACAAGTAACTGCACAAAATATATATTAGATATCATATTGTATACAGTAGTATATTGTTATAATTCGTAATGGTTCCGATCGATTGATGTTCTTAATTTTATAACTAGCAAAAAACGGTCTAATCTGAATTGGATTTTTATTGTCAACTTTTTCAGTACTTAAGCCTGCCATAGATCTTATCACGGATCCCGACTACATAAATCAAAAGATTCTTTTGTACATCGAGCAACAGCAGCTCGCCGAAGCTATGCACAGGAAAACTTACGAATACGCCGAGTCGTTCGAAGACTTCATCCGTATGATTAAAAGTTCGAAGGATATCGAGGTTCTCAATCACATACGTTACAACATCGTTACGGAAATAATGCAGGCTACGACGGTCCAAAATGTCAAGAGGGCACAGGGTCTCGATCCCGAGAGCAACACTTTTGGTAAATCCGACACCGCACAGGCGAGAAAACTCAAGAGATACATTGCCCAGTTGACTTATGCCAAGAACACCTGCGAATGTCACATGCAAACATTGGGATGGGATGGATATCCAATTCAGGTGCGACACGTCATAAAACACATTAGTTAGACGCAATAATTTTTTTTTGCGTACCACTGCCTTGAACAAGAGCAATCGAAATTGAAATTGAAGTTGGAAAGCGACTTATAGTTTTCGATTGACTACCGATTAGCTGGATTTCGATGTTCAGCCGATCTATTCATGAAACGTGAAAAATTATACGGAAATTAGAGTTCAAACGTCTTCGTGAAATATTAAGAAATCCATGAAGTAGCATTTAAAAAAAAATATCGTTTCCAAAATTTTATTCCAAGGATTTTTTCACCGGCGAATTTTTCGTTCGCCGAAGTGATTTTGCATGTCTGCCGCTAACGTCTACCGTGCTGCAAACGCTTACACATGTACTCTTGTCATTGAACAATGTTCATAATAAATTACAAGAATTATAGTAATTTATTTTTATTACATTCTAAAAGATTTGCTTGAATTTTCAGGAATGCGACATAGCCGACCCGTCCGCATCATCGGAAGGTCGGGTTGTGCCTCTGCAAACGATTCTTGACAACATAACTGGTCGAAGATATCTGACGCAGTTTTTGGAGCAGGTGGCCAGTCAAGGTTTGATCGGGTACTGGGCGGCGGTGCAAGAATTGCGAGCAGCCGAAAGATCGCACTGGCATCAATTGGGCGCTGAAATTTTTTACACCTACATAAGATCACCGACGGCTGAGATAAAAGTTGACAAAAACGTGCGTAAGAGAATGGAGAGTTTTCTGCTCGGTGACAAGGGGCCCGATGTATTTTACGAAGTCCAGGAGGACGTCGTCAAAGTATTGGAGGAAAAGTACTATCCGTCTTTTCTCGTTAGCGAGCAGTACAAAAAAATGCAGCAAGCCCTTCTTAGCGAAAGGGCGGACGGTGAGGAAATTTCTGACAATTTATTGCGAAAGAAACTCAAATTTGTTACGAATAATTAACTTCGACAAGTCTAATACGAATTATTCTTCCCGTATCCCTCTCAAATCCAGAGGATAGTAAGTGCAACATTTACTCGAGCATTTGCCTTCAGATCTTTTTACTTTAACAAGCGCACAGTTCTTCATAGCTACGCGTACCGCATAGTCTATACATTCACTGTAAAAAAAAATTGTCATTGTAATGTACCGGAATGGAAGTTTTTATGCAAAAACTGGTACATTAAATTTAATGTACAATTGTGATGAGAAATTAATATACTTTTTCATTAAAATTAAAGTACTTTTCTAGTCAAATTAAAATAAATTATTTAGAATAAAATACGTCCAATGTTTTTAATACACTGAACATTAATATTTCATCACTGATTGTACATAATGTACATGAAATTTAATATACCAGTTTTTGAATAAAAATTTCCAGTCCAGTACATTAAATTTCATACGAATTTTTTTTACAGTGTTTTGTTTACATTTTCTTATCATTATTATTGAGCGCACAGCCCTCTTAAATCCAGAGGATCGAGAAGAATTCACTCGAGCATTTGCCTTAACAATTGATCTTTTTACGTTATAACAAGCGCACGGTTCTTTCCAGCTACGAGTACCGCATAGTCTATACAATGTAAAAAAAATTGTAACTTTAATCTACCGGTCTGAAAGTTTTTGGGCATAAACTGGTACATTAAATTTAATGTACAATTATGATGAAAAGCTGATATACTTGTTCATTGAAATTAAAGTAAACGATTAAAAATAAAGTATTCCCAATTTTTTAAAATATACTGAACATTAATTTTTCATCACAATTGTATATGAAATTTAATATACCAGTTTTTGCATATGTACTTCCAGTCCGCTACATTAAATTACACACGAATTTTTTTTACAGTGTGCAAAAATAAATTGTAAATATAATGTAGAGGAATTTGAAATTTACTTACATTACTTGCATTAATTGAACATGAAAGTACTGTTTTTTTTTGTAAACAACAATACCAGATACTAAATTACAAACCTTTTGCTTGAAATTTACGAAAATTTTAATTAAACATTTTACAGCGAAATTGCAACGCACATGTCTTTGAAATAGTAAAAAACAGTTTCTGTAAAAAAAGCTTTCAATACCATTTATTAATTTTCTAACGAAATTTGTATACAGTGCCATTTTATTTACATTGTTTTATTATCATTATTGTTGAGCGCACAGCCTCTTATAGAAAAGCCCTAGGTTCACGTCGATTAACGATTTAGAGATTTTTTTAGCGATGGGTCTCACGCGCCGCTGATCGTAGGAATTTTCGCGATGACCAAAGTACGATGGACTGTTTTGAGAACTCCGAAATTTTTGCAATTAGGTCTAAGCGAGGATCGTCAATTGGTCGAGGGCGTGCTTTCTGACAATCCGTCGCTGCTCGTCGGCGATCACTCGAACTACGCGCGGAGCAAGCTGGATCAATTGCAGGAGAAGCTCAACAACAAGATGCAAGCTCTCCAAGCGCTGAGATCGTCGCTCAAGCCGGAGAGCAGAGTTTTGAGCATTCTCGCGAAAGAAGTCGAGTGGCTGCAGGGCGAGAAACGGCAACTCGAGGCACATCTGACTCACACGGAAATGTGGGCCGAACATTTGGGACGATGGCGAGCCGATGTTCAAAGCGCCGAGACTCCGGACAACGGAGATCCACCGCAATTCATTCTAGTCGTTCACATGGCCGAGGACGAGGGCAACGCTGAGAGCATATCAACCGGCTGGGTCGTGTTCCGGAAACTGCCGGAGTTTCAGGAACTTCACAGAAAATTGCGCCAACTGTGCTCCAACGTAAGGAGCCTCGAACTACCCTCGCAGCCATTGAAATTCTTCGGTAAAACCGACAGAAATTCACTCGACAAAGCTAAAATGCAGATACAAAAATATCTCAATGTACGCATTATAAATTTATATCGATATTTTTATCTTTATTTTGCTGGGCAAAGTACAAAAAAAACTACTTCAAGTACGAAGTACAAAGTATCACAAGTACTTGAAGGTATGAGTTACTCTTCGTTGCTTAAAGTATTTCTCAAGAACTTATCGCAATTAGATTCATAGCGTTAAACGTTATCTGGGGTTAAAAAGAAAGTGCAAAGTGATTTACACATGTCATCCTCATTGTAAAAATCATTAACTAAAAGTTTCGTCATTCGCCGTTTTCTAATGCAATTTTTTCAAAATAATTTTTTAAAGAAAATAGATTCTCGTTAAATGTAGACTTATTGAACAGTTTAGACAGATAATCATGTATTAATAGAAATAGGATGTCACGCTACTCATCGAGTATTCTTAATGCGAGGGTGCACTCAAAAAGTACTTGTACTTGAAGTACGAAACATGTACCCGGTACTTCAAGTACCGCCCAGCTCAGGTATCTTTTTTCGAATCAATTTAACATTTCGATTTTTCTTTGCCGGTGCAGTTTGTTCTGGAAGACGAGAGGCTGAACCAGAGCGAAGCCCTCTATGCGTTTCTGAGTCCGAGCTCGGAACACCTCAAGCACACGGCTCCATCACCGAAGAAATCGCGTTTCTCGTTATCGACCCTTTTCAAAACGTGAGTCCAAAGTCGTTCGTTTCCCGTAGCTCGGATTGAAAAGAATGAAAAATAAATAAACGTTTTGACTCTGTCCAGGAATTCTGGGGGCAGTGGAGATTCGCGAGAGAAAGACGAGGAAGAGGACTACTCGTTGCTGCTCGACGACAACGAGGCCGGTCGTGTAGGCAATGACGCCTTCCTGGGACCCGGAAAAGATGCTATAGCCGAACCGTTGTACACTCTTCTCGGGGAAGTTTTCGATCTTCGAGGTGTATTCCGATGGCTCAGACGATCGCTCATCACGTTCGTTCAGATCACTTATGGACGAACAATTAATAGGTGACATTTTGATGCGTAAAAAAATCGGATCTAATCATCGATTTAATGTATTTTTATATTATTATTATTTTTGTATCAGGCAAGTGAGAGATTCAGTTGCTTGGGTATTTTCCGAGCCGATGCTGCACTACTACATCCAGCTGTTCACGAAATCCTGGTGGCCGAACGGTCAGATAGCCTCGTCGAGTGTTGTTCGAACGGACGAGGAGAAGCTGAAAACTCGGGGCGAAGCGCGCCGACAATTTTTGAGCAATTTGCCCGAAGTTCTGGCCAATCTCGTGGGCGCCCAGAGCGCTCAGAGAGGAGCCACCAAAGTTTTCGATACGTTGCAGAACGTCAATCTAAACAAACAGCTATTTTACGTGAGTCCTAAATTATTTCATTCTCCGACTAATTATCCGATATTTCGTCCTGCGGAAAATTATAATTCTTACAATTCCATTACAGGATATCTTTGAGGTGGTGATGTACGAAGTATTTCCGGAACTGCAGCGCAAATAGGATTCTTCTGACGTGTTTGTGACGAAGACGACTTGTAATATACAGAACAAATTCCATTAACTACAGGGAACACGTTTGCCAACTTTTTTACAGTCTCGAAACATTCCTGTGGATTATTGAACGAAATCTAAGATTTATTTTTCTAGCAGCGAGGAGGAGAGAGAGGAATAGACAGAGGAAGATGCAAAAAAAAGAAACATGAGGAAGTAAAAGAGTGCGAAGCATCCGAACTTTCGATATTTATGTACCTGCCCGACGACCTACTTCTCGTTACACGTAGGCAACTTTACATTCCCTCGATCCAATGACAGTTTTCAAAACGATCCGCTCACTCGATGAGATTCACAGTATTAATTGATCCTGCGATCGAGACGTTAATTTTTCGTTCGTCAACAACATCGGACGCAAAAAACGTAATAATCGATAAAAAAAACATCTGCTAATCGTTTTAACCAAAGCTCCACAGAGATTCGTTTGCGAAACTTCGAAAATCATTGGTGCGTTTAACTTTCGTACTTTTCTTTGTCGTTTTTCAATTATGTTTTTTCACTGAAGAGAGTCGGAATATGCGTGTGCGGTCGATTATCGTAACGACTAAGCAGTGAGCAGCGGTGCTATATACGCAAAAAAAAAATACCAAAGACGAGGGATGCATTAAAATTCTATGAGAGTAATATATATATTTTTTTCATTGTATTAATTAATTTTTGAGCAGGATCTACCACTGCCTCGGCTGGTAATTGGGTGTATACGTTGTTTTAGCGCGAAGATCCTGATCACGAAAACTCTGTGTTCGATTTACTCAAAGCAGTAGCTTGACTCGTATTTTAAAAAAGCGTGTCTCAGCGATGATAGCTGTGAGATGACGACGACGAACTATTGATCGAAATGACTTTCACCTGCTATCCCTATAACGAATATCAGTGTATATATCGATATAAATATATAAAAGTGTAGGGGAGAGCGGGGCAAAATGGCATAGTGGGGCAAAACGGGATAATGAGACAAAATCCAATTTTCCAACAGCTTTTAGATGGTGGCAATAGTGGTAGGCGGGGCAAAACGGGTTTAAAAATTCGGATGTATCGTTGGGACAAAATGGGGCATCCAAAAATTATTGTAACATTGAGTTTTGCCCAGACTGTCCCGTTTTACCCCGCTATGCCATTTTGACCCGGTCTCCCCTATATATATACATATATACATGTACAGACACAATGCCTATAACGGGGGGAAATGCAAAAATGAAAAATAATAGTTGTGTACATGTATATATGTGTATGTGTAACGTGTACATTGCTTTCGCTTCGACTCTCTACCGGTCGAAGCGAAGTTAGCTGTACGGTGGGACGTGAGGAGCGTGTATTGTTCTTACGGAGCTCGAGCGCAGTAACCTGCAAAGGGTTGAAGAATTCACATGCTGGAGTGTCGGACGCGTCGCTGTGCCATTGTGAGTCACGATATCGGAACAATGAAGCGTTGCGTATCATATCTGATGTACATGTGCTACTACTGTATACCGCGATTGTTAAAGGACTTGTATTGTGCACAAAATGGTTTGTTATCTCGCGATCAATAAACGGAGCTGAAATCAACATTTCAACCCTAAATATTTATAACTAATATTAAGGTAGCTCCAGCGAGTGGTGTTCATTTCGCCTAAATTCGAGAAATTCGGGCAAGAATTTTATCTTTATTTTGATTTTTCCATGTAAAAAACAAGAAAAATCAAAATAAAGATAAAAATCTGAAAAAATTCATACGTGTTCCGAAAAATGAACGAATCATTTTCATAAAAAA
>JAPYZD010005268.1:0-14020 GCA_030522725.1 Ichneumoninae sp. B BG-2022a | reverse complement strand
AAAATCTGAAAAAATTCATACGTATTCAGAAAAATAAACGAATCATTTTCATAAAAAAAAGTTTTGTTGCCGGGTAATTTGTCAACCAATTAATTTTTTAATGAATTTGTTAATAACATTTTGCAATTATTATTATGCAATATTAATCTTCTCAGTACCTTTAGTATACATGATTTTTTTCAGATTTTTACACCATCAAGGAGTACTTGCAATTTTCTCTTATTGTTGTTGAACTTATGCGAAGTCAGCGTGCAGCGAGACTCCCTCCTTAAGGGTGTATATTTTACTGTGTGAATTGTAATTTTTAATTCCATCCGTATACAAAAAGTATGGACTTTGGTCTCGCCACGAATCGCATCAGTCCCAAAAGACGGTTAACATTGGTAAAAAAATAGAAGGATACAGTTTCCGCAGATGAAGAGTATAATGAAGTAAACGCATGCCAATATTCCGTGACTGGCGACTCCCCCGTAAGCACGGATTCCCACGTACATAACGGCGTTCCAATCTTCACCGGTTAGGATCTGCAACAAATTGGGTGAATTAGCAGTTAGGAGAATAATAGCTTGAACATTTTTTGGGCAACAAATAAATCCTGATACAGTATCCTCCCTGTAAATTTCGGCTATTTCGAAATCGATAAAAATAAAAAATAGCCGAAAAATGATTGATAATCGCTTTGTACTATAAAATATGATCCCCTAAGGGAACCTGTATTTTAAACTTCAATTTTTTAAAAATCACGGCTATATCAACCCGACTTACCCTAGTAGAAATAGCAATATTTTAAATGTAAATCTGACTATAAAAAATAGCCGGAAAAATCCCCAGAGGAAAACCCAATGAGAAAAAATTACATAGTTAGTGACCATAGTCGCTTTCTATTGTAAAATATGATCCCCTAAGGGAACATCTACATTTTATAGTTAGACCAATAACCACAACTGAGAATGGTAGATATAATTATAGTTTATCCAATTAAATATATTTCAACAGGCACTGTATGGATCAGAACTGGGTAAATACCCTAAGTACTTGAAGTGCGTATTAAAGTACCAAATACTCGAAGTACTGAGCGCTAGGTAGTTCTTGAGTACTGAGGTATTGAGTACTGACAGAACTAAATTCTTGAAGTTTTGAGTAGTTGTCACTGACTCAGTACTTGATGCTTCAATACGGATACAAGTAGCGTAGAGCGGGGCAAAACGGGGTTTTTGGGCAAAACGACATTTTTCAATAATTTATGGATCCCGAATTCGCCCTATCGGATACATCAGGTTTTTTTGCCCAGTTTTGTCACCTTGTCCGATCCAAAAATGATTGGAAAATTTAGTTTTGCCCAAAAACCCCGTTTTGCCCCGCTCTCCCTTACTTAGTGCATTTTGCCCAGCTCTGGTATGGATAGACGTTCCCTCAGGGAATTACTCCCTATAGTAGAAGTAACGATACTTTTATCTCAGTGATCCTTGGGGAAAAAGACACTTCAAAAAAAACAATCCTCAAAAAATGTCTATACTCCGTTACTCCGGGGAGGATAATTTTAAAACATTTTATTACCTGGAACACGGTGAGCAAGCTCTGCCAAAAGCTGTCAAAGTTGCTTCGCGGTTTGTCCTGAAGGTCATCGAAGTTGAACTTTCCACCGAAGACCTGCATGCCGAGAAGCGCGAAGATGACAATGAAGAGGAAGAGAAGTAGGAGAAGCGATGCGATCGATTGTATCGAGTTCAGCAGCGACGCTACCAGATTCGAGAGAGATCGCCAGTACCTGATAACATTGAACAGTGCTAAGAACGTTTCGCACCACGAGTATTCGTCGGATCGATCGTTAAATTATCGGCCCGAAGATAGTGTCTCGTTACAAACTTTGTGACTTTGAAGACTCTCAGCAATCGGACGCATCGCAGCACGGATACACCGAGCGGCGGCATCACTTCGGTGTTTGTCAATATCATTTCGCTTATCGAGCCGACGACGACGAAGCAATCGAAACGATTGAAGAGCGAGACGAAGTAACCCTGCGAAACAAAAAGCAACAGACCATATTTAAATATCGTTTCAGGGTTGAAAGGTGTGAAAGGGGCGACTCGAATGTTAGAAACCTAATTTAAGAATGCTGAGCTTGAAAATTATCCATGGAAAGTTTTATTCGTTCAGAATTTTGGTGCGTCCTAAAGCAACATAAGTATTAAAAAATTGACACAATCAAAGATCTTAAGAACACCGATTTTGCACGATAATAATGCCGAATGGTTATCGACAAATTGAATTAAAAAAATAATTTTGCAACGAATATTGAAGAAACATTTTTATGCGATATTTATCAACGAATTCATTTCACGTCATAAAGAGGTTTCTTGATTATTTGTGAAACAATGATTACTTTTTTATTTTTGGTAATGATATTTCTCATACATATTCCCATCCATAAAAATTGGAGTTCTAACATAGATTTATTCGATCAGAATTTTGGTCGAACAAAAATATGAAAAAATTGACTATAACGAAAGATCTTGAGAGCATTGATTTTGCGCGATAATAATGCCAACAAATTATCGACAAATTCGTTAAAAAAATATTTTTTCAACAAATATTGAGGAAACATTTTTATTCCAAACTTATCAACGATTTAATTTCACATTAAATAAATAACTTTCCCAATTATTTGTGAAACAGTTATTAGTTTTATTTAAATCTATTTTTTATAACATTTTCCGTTAAAATTCTCACCCATAAAAATCGGGATTCTAACAAGTAAGTTCGGGCTCCTTAACGAGAAAGAAATAATAGTCTACCTGAAATCCCAAGCTGTACATCTTGAGCAACATCTCCATGGAGAACAGGGCGATAAATAACATGTTCGTGAACTCTGCGAGAAGAGGAAGAAAAAACAGCGTGAGACAGTAACGTCAGAATGATTAATTAATAAATCTGGAACAAGTTAGAAACTCGAGAAACTCGAGTAAGGACCTTGGAACTCGTCCAGCCAGTCTGGTTGTCGATAGTGCTCGGTCGCCAGTACCCCCGTGTTCAGGAATACTAAAATTATTATGAGCCAGTAGAAGGCTTGAGATTTAACGGCTTTCCGGCAGGCCCTTCTCATCCGTCGGTTTACTCTGCAATAAAACAAAAAGTTGAGAATTTTAATCGTCCATCCGTTAGTCCTCGAGATTGTTCGACATAAATAACCCAGCCGCGATATAATTCACCTATCCAAGTCCCGACGCTTTCTTTTCCAGAGTGATTCCTGCTGCATCCCCTCTTCGTCACCCTCCAGCCGATCGGTGCTTTCCATCTCGTTCTGCTGTTTCGCTGAGAATTTACAAAAATTTTATTTAATCAAATCAAATAAAGTTAGGGGAGACCGGGATCAAAAGTAACACGGGTCAATTATAACAGGCGGCTGTGCAACGCTGCGCACGATCGGACGCATCGGATATGAAGTGAGCAACATTATAAACATCACCTCATATGGTGCACTGACATAAAGGATAGTATTTTCTACTATACACTGAAAAAAAATTTGCTTGCGGGCTGTTGAAGAAAAAAATGTTTGTTTCAATTCTACTATCAATTCTTACAATTCCATATGATATTGAAACAACGAGAGCAAGACTGTCAAGGTGACATGTTATCGTTTCAATCCGGTATGAAATTGTACGAATTCAGAGTAGAATTGAAACAACGTTTTTACTTCATTAGCAGTCCGCAAGCAAATTTTACTTGATTCAATTTTTTTTTTCTGTGTACCAATAGTTCCCAGGTGGAACGTCTATATGGATAGTTTTTGACAGTATATATTCAATTGGTTACATTATAAGTACAGTAGAACCTCGATTATCCATACACCCATTATCCGAACCCTCTGTTATCCGAACTGCCGCTGGTTCGGATAAAGTTGCACGCTATAAACAACAAGCCAATTCAAGAACGCTCGAGCTCGCATAGACTCACACAGCGGTATCGTAAATGCACGCCAGTCGTATGCACAGTATTTTTGAGCTTCTCAACCGAGCAAATACGCACATATTCAAAATTTATTTTCGTTAATCTCGTAACTGGTCTCGTAGTTTAGTACGTTATGGATTCAGCGTCCAGTTCTTCGATCTCAAAGCGTGAGCATAATGTACTTACGCCGGAAAAATATTAAAGACGCAATCGAAACCCGATAAGGGAGAAATGAGCACATTGTTAGCGGGCTCGTATGATATTTATAAGTTAACGATCTCTGACATTAAAAAAATTTGGCTGCAATAAGACGTACAAATTTCTTGCGCCAAACGAAAACTGTGGATTTTGTGATGAAGGTTTGAAGTTATTTAAAATATGTGGGTTCTGTAATTTTTTCGATATGTATCATGCTATATCGCTTAACACAGTTTGACTGTTCTGTTATCCGAATTTTCGTTAATACGAACGAGCTCCGGTCCCAATTGGTTCGGATAATCGAGGTTCTACTGTAGTAGTAGTAAATGTATTTATTGACAATGTATTGCATGGTACGGATGCTGATACATTTGCGCAATTATTTACATAATATAGTCCTCTGCTATTGCCATTGTCAACGGGTCATCGACCTAAGTCCTTCAGCCCCTGATTCGCTTTTATTATTCAGATGCGTACTTTTCGGTGGGAAGGTGGTATTTAAATTAGGTGCTTAGGTTTAGTTTGTGCCTTCGTTTGCCATTCTCTCGAGTTGTTGATTACATTATAATTATTGTTGGAACCATAACTTTTTGTGACTGTCGTAACTATAAAATGTAAACGTTTCCCCTGGGAATTATTTTTAATATAGTATTGTTACTTTTACTATATTATTTTTTCTCAGTGCACGGAGAAAAATAGTTCTGTTTCTCTAACAAAATGTAGATCGTTAATAATTTATTGTTGTGGCAACAAAAATATTTTGCTGCTACAGCAAAATATTTGTTGCTATAGCAAAATATTTTGTTGTCCCAATCTTAACCAGGTAAATCAGTTATGGTAACAAAATTCTTGTTGTCGCAACAAATTTTTTTTCTCCGTGTGTGATGTTTATAATGTTGCTCACATTGCGCCGCCGGTTGTTACAATTGACCGGTGTTATTTTTGACCCCGATCTCCCCTACGATTTTTTTCCTCGATCGATTCGCGACTCACGTTTGCCGTCCTGCATTTGGGGCATCTCGTCCGCCTCGGCGTCGATGTCCTCGCCCTGCGTTATCCAGTCCAGATAGCCTCTCAGATCGTCCTCGATCTGCTGTTTCTCCCGCAGCTTGTGAAAGTCACCGCGAGCTTTGGCTTTCTCTCTTTCCTTGGAGAATTCTCTGAAAGTCCAAGCATTTCGGGCGTTAATTTTTGACACGCTCTATTCGGCTGTCGTCGTTGACAACGTCCCAGGACGCTCCCTAACTCACCCGGACAACACACCGAGAATGAGATTCATCACGAAGAATGCACCGAGAATCACCATCGAGATGAAGTAGAGCCACTGCCAGGTGCTGCCCATCGCGTCTTCGATCTTTTGAACAGTCAAAGAGTTTTCAATTAATCGAAAGAGTGCGATCCGTCGATTAGGATGGTTGACGCACGTGTTCGTAGAAATTTGATTTTTTTCCTTTACTCAACTTAATTTTTTTAAAGGTACCATTTTCTAAAGAAAATTCACCAGATTTTGGTGAATAATTAATAATTAATAGAAAAAGGCGGGGCAAAACGGAGAATTTTCAGTGGTTAACTGTGGTAGAAATTTTAGAGCTTTGCATCAGGCTCAGATGAGGTCTGCAAACTACTTGACCAGCAACCCTCGAAAGCTTCTACCAGGGAAATCAAGAAAATTCAATTGAGGTGTTTAACGCATCGATGCACCGCATCGATGCGCATCGCTTTCGATGTTCATGGAAATTTGATATTTTTTTTCCTTCACTGAATTGAATTTTTTACATTTAAATTGTGAAAGCAAATGCAAAAATGTGGGTGAGTAATTAATAATGAATAGGAATCAGCGGGGCAAAACGGAGAATTTCTATCGTTTAACTGTGGTAAAAATTTTAGAGCTTTGCATCAAGCTAAGACGAGGTCCGGAAAAGACCGGATTAGGTCCTGACAAGGCTCTTACAAGGTCCCAATGAAACACGCGAAAATTTCTACCCGGGAAGAGACGAAAATTCTATAAAGGTGGTTAACTCATCAATGCACGTGTTCGTAGAAATTTAATTTTTTTTCTTCACTCAACTGAATTTTTTTAACCCATAAATTGTGGAAGAAATCCCCCAAATTTGGGTGGACAATTAATAATTAATAGGGAAGAGCGGCGTAAAATCGAATCCTGACGTAAAACGGAGAATTTCTACCGGTTAACTGTGGTAGAAATTTTGGAGCTTTGCAGGCTCCGATGAGGTTCGAAAACGGCTTGACCAGGTCCTGACTAGGCTTTGACAAGGTCCCGATGTAACGCTCGAAAATTTCTGCCTGGGGAGCGAAGAAAATTAGCTTGACTCACGTCGTAAAGTACGTCGGTCCAGCCCTCGAGTGTAACACATTGGAAGACGGTCAACATCGCCAGGCCAAAATTATCGAAATTTGTTATGCCGTTGTTGGGTCCTTCCCAATACCGACGGCTGCAAATGTACTCATCGCCGAGGGTGCTGCATTGAAATCCGGTGTCTCCGCACGGATGCGGTTCTTCCATCATTTGTTCTACGACAAAAGAAGAAGAAAAAAAATTATCTCAAATTCGAATCTATGATAAGAAACTTAAGATTAATGAGCTACTCGTACCCGTGACATTGTGTCTGCACGTTCTGTGCAACTTTCCGGAAAACAGCTCGAGCCCTATGATCGCGTAGATTATGATGACGAAGAGTACCAAAAGAGCGATGTGCAGCAACGGCACCATAGCCCGAAGAATTGAGTTTAGGACTACCTGAAGACCTGCGCGAAGCGATTATTTAATATAATTAATAACACTCTTAAACATTCGTAACTGCGTTCGAATTTCGTCTTCTGACAATACATTAAAAAATATGTGTGTGTATTTGACAAACATTTTTTTATGACAAATTTCCACATTTTTTCTTAAGAGCGTACGCCGCAGTAAAATTTTGAATTTTTTTTTATGATTGTTTACAGTGTCAAGAATATTCTGTCAAATTTTTATGTCGAAATTCAATGAATTACGAAAGAGGCGGAGCGCTCGAGCAGCGGCGCGGCCCAACTTTGAACGCGTTTTTTTTTTTTTAAAGGAATTTTCAAGATCGGTGTCCCTGGGTTCTCAAAAATTCCTCGATGGATTTTTATGATGATTTGTACCGATATACTTCGATAGATTCTTTAGTACTTGACCATCTCATATCAAAAAAATAATTTTAAAGGTGATTCAAAGCATTGAAATATTGGTAAAATCGTTTTTTTCAAATGGCCATTGTGCCGTTTATATATCACTTGCTAAGAAACAATAAAAAAAATTGTTTCTGATAAAATGACAAGTTGAACTCAGGGACACCGTTAAGGACCTTCAACAAAAAATTGTTTTCACCGGGCGATAAAAAAATTACACAATAAAAATAAAATGGAATGTAAACAAATTCTAAATATTCTTCAATATATCATCCTTCCACCCTAAAAAAAGAATTAAATCGATAAAATCTATATTTACAAAAAAAAAAAATCACGAAATATGTATGCGTTTTTATCCATTTAATATAGTTAACACCACTCTCAAGCATGGTGATTGCGTTCGAATTTTACCTTCAGAGCGCACATTTTAAAATATGTTTGTGCATTTAACAAAAATTTGTTTATCCACAAAAAATGCTTATCGGTAAATATACAAATTGAGGACAGTAGGATAGTGCTTACTTGGGACTCCGGATACGAGACGAAGAGGTCGCAACACCCTGAAGGCCCTGAGGGCCTTCACGTCGAAGCCTTCCTTCATCAGTATCGTGAGTATCGTACTGACCATACTAAACGAACGAGAAAAAGGGTCAATTAGCCTCGTAACTATAGCATCGAATTATCGGTAGAATTTACCCACCCGATTACGACGATAGTGAAATCGAGCATGTTCCATCCGTTGCGCAGATAGGCACCGGGATGCGCAACGAATCCGTACGCGATTATCTTCATCACGCACTCGAGAGTGAAAACGACGAGAAAGACGTATTCTATTTTTTCCTAAACATTTTCAGAATATATATATATATATATATGTATATTTATGATTATGATTATGAAATCGTACAAACTATAATCATAATTATTTTTTAATGAATTCTGTAATTAATGTAGGATTAATTGTTACTCACCAAGTAAAGATTAGTCTGATTAGAATCGCTGCAGGGATACGGGGTGTACACTGCAAGTGCGACGCAGTTGGCGAATATAGTCGAGAGGATAACCCACTCGAACGGCCTGTGAGTAGCGAGTCAAGGAGTACATATAATAATCGTTGAAGGATCTTGTTGACCCGTCGACTGGTTGCTAACGACTCCGGATTCGTTGATAATTTATTGGCAATGATGCCTGAATTTTTCCCGAACGAAACAAGCTCGCAAAATCGGGGTGTCGGCCGCTATTGAGAAGCCGGAGACTTGGAAATTGATATTCTGATTGTAAAGGGCATCGAGGCAAAAACAAAATCGTCGAAATAAAATCTCAGATATCTCTGGGGCATAAAATTTAAACGGTTCGATCGATTCTGCTAAAATTTAACAGGAATCATTCGACGATCATATTTCATGTGCGTAGGGGAGAGCGGGGCAAAATGGGACCGTGGGGCAGAACGGGACAGCGAGGGCTAAACCGAATTTTGCAATCATTTTTTTGGGTGCCCCAATTTGTCCCAACGATACATTCGGGTTTTCGACGCCGTTTTGCCCCACTTAGCATCACCACCACCGTGCAAAAGTTATTGGAAAATTCCATTTTGTCCTATGATCCCGTTTTGCCCCACTGTTCCATTTTGCCCCGCTCTCCCCTACACGTTTTCAGAAACAGAAATTGTTGAAGAAATTGAAAATGGCGTTAAAAATACAGCTGCAAATTTTTAAATAAAATTTTGAAGAAGCATTGACCGACTAAACAGTCGGTATGTGGGACATTTACATCTCTACCACTCATAACTCTACCAGAAAAAATCTGTACCATATTACAACTTTACCGTATTAGAACTCTACCAAAATCTCCATCAGAAAGTAAAAAAGACTATCAGAATCAAAATTAAAGTCTACCGGAACTAAAATTAAAATCAACCGGAACTGAAATTAAAATCAACCGGAACTGAAATTAAAATCTATCGGAACTGACATTAAACTCTACCGGAACTAAAATTAAAATCAACCGGAACTGAAATTAAAATCTATCGGAACTGACATTAAACTCTACCGGACCTGAATTTAAAATCTACCGGAACTGAAATTAAAATCTACCGAAACTGAAATTAAAATCTACCGAAACTGAAATTAAACTCTACCGGAATTGAAATTAAACAAGGCTAGACAGTAGCCTTGTATTCCGGTAGTGTTTTATTTCCATTCCGGTAGAGTTTTATTTATATTCCGATAGAGTTTTATTTCCATTCCGGTAGAGTTTTATTTCTATTCCGATAGAATTTTATTTCTATTCCGATGGAGTTTTATTTCTATTCCGGTAGAGTTTTATTTCAAGTCTGGTAGAGTTTTATCTTCATTCTGATAGTCTTTTTTACTTTCTGGTAGAGTTGTGAGTGGTAGAGACATAAATATGCCGGTATGTCAGATCGCTTCGAAGCAAGGAGCGCGTATGCGTGCAAAAAGGATACTTCCACTCGACGATATCGATGCACAGTTTCCGCACAGGATTTTTGAGAGGTAGGCAAAAGAGTGCCCTGACCGGGCGATCCGGGGGTGGTTTGCCCCTTCGGGCGGGACGTTTCTTCTCGGCCGCCGCCGCGGCGGCGGCTTTCGAGCCCGGAGCGCCCGCGGGTGTCGCACCACCGGGCCCACCCGAATCGGTTGCCGCCTCGCCGGCTGGGCCCTTGTCGCCGGTCGGTGTCTGGCCGTTCGCTGGATTACTTCCCGGATGGGCCCCGTTACCGACCGCCCCCCCGGGACCCGACGAGTCACCGCCATCAGCCCCCGTGTTCATCGGTCGCTCGTGTCTAGTTCCGTCCTTCTTTCCCTAGCTCTCGGCCGTCTTCGAGCGGTATTTTTAATCGAATTGTTTAAATTCCTTCTCCACGCCGTTTGATGAGGCCGACGACGGCGGTCACCGGACAGTAGCGATCGACGCGGGATCAGAGCGACGCGTCTCCTCCTGCGGCACCTCCTTGGCATGCTACGGCAAGATTGTCCTCACGAGCTTCGTTCGAGAGCTGCTGCAAAAAAAAAAAAAAAACCAACTCGGTATACATCTGTAATGATCGAGGGGACAGTTTGGAAAATTGTAGGTGACGAAGTATCGAAGAGAGAATTCGCACCCGGATTTTTCTGGCACTGAGTAAGAGCGTTCACCACTGCGCTGCACTTGCGCAAGGTAGTAAGGTAAACGTACCAGTGGCCGCACACCTAAGGGCGAAGTCCCAGTTCCCGTACATGCATGAAACATCGTGTTTGCGTCTCTCTTGCACGCATGCCTTGCGCGGCCACTGGGACGTGTTCGGTCACTGGGACGTTTACCTTACTTGCGGACCGTTCGACGACGCGTGAGTTTCGAGAGAATTAAGAGAGAATTGCGGAAAATCTGAAAAAAATCAAGCATGTCGAAGGTGCTGAAAAATTTGATTTTGCATAATAATAATTCCAAAATGTTGTTAACAAATTAATGAAAAAAATTATTTAACTAATCACTCCGCAACGTAATTTTTTGTTCATATGAAAACGATTTGTTAATCTTTTTCAATACGTATTATTGAAAATAAAAAACGCAATTTTCAAAAAGTAGACAAAATTCTAAAAAAATCATAAGTATTCCGAAAACTTGACAAATCGTTTTCATAAGAAAAAAAAGTTGTTTTGCCGGGTGATGTGTTGAGTAATTTTTTTTTCATCAATTTATTAATAACATTTTGGAATTATTGTTATGCAAAATCAATCTTATTAGCAGCTTTCACGAGCTTCATTATTTTCAGATTTTTATCCCATCGTGAACTGTTTGCAGTTCCTCTTTCAATTCTCTCTGAACTCACGTGGGGTCGGAATGTCCGCAATTACTAACTTTAAAAAATGGTAACTTTAATGTGTCAGACTGAAAGTTTTTTATGCAAAAAAACTGCTACATTAAATTTAATGTCCAATTGTCATGTACATTTAATGGACTTTTAAGGTGAAGTTAAAGTGTATTTATCATTGGATATTATATCATTGGAATTAAAGTACTTTTACAGTAAAATTAAAGTAAATGATTAAATGTAAAGTATTTGTACAGTTTCTAGTACACTGTACATTAATATTTCAACACAATTGTACATGCAACTTAACCTACCAGTAATACACCAGTAAAAAAACTTCCAATACCGGTACATTACATTTCATACGAATTTTTCTTTTTCAGTGTAATGTCACCTTATAAATCTCTCATACTCTCATATGAATCCTTCTCTTATATGCAATGCAGGGAGCCTGCATTATTTTGTCGAAACCTTAATCGACCGAATCGATATATGGCCGAAAATCATGTATCCGAACGCACTTCATGTATTCCGAATCAACAAATTTCTGAATCTTCATTTTTCCTAATCGTCAAAATGCCGAAACTGTACTTATCCGAATCTTCATTTCACGGAACGTTACTCTTCGGAAATGGTAGTTGACCGAAGGTTAATCATCCAAATCGCTATTTGACCGAACATTATTTTTCAGATTAATAATTTCACCGAACTTCATTTATCCGAATCCTTAAACCTTCGTACATCGATTCGCCGAATCGTCATTCAACCAAACCACGAAACTACATAATATGTATAAATGGTCTGACTCACTGCTATTATATCTGATCGTGAAACATGTTACGCTCGGTACGAATCGATTCAGACTTGTCGGCTAAATACTATTTGGAAGTCTGATGATTCGGCGACTTGACGTATGGAGGTTTAACGATTCGGGAAACGAAGTTCGGTGAAATTATTATTCGGAAAAATGACGTCCCTTGAATTGTCGATTCGGAGGACAAACGTTTTGGAAGTTTGACGATCCGGAAGAAGTGTGTTCGGACCTACGATTTTCGACCATACGACGGTTCGGCCGATCGAAGTTTCGGCAAAATAATGTGGCTCACACTGATAAAAAAATACGGTTGAATCAACTAAAGCTTCGGGCAGGGACGTTCAAATAAATATTTTGTTGCTGGAACAAAATATTTTAATGCCTCAAAAATATTTCGGTGAAATTATTGGAAAAATTGTTGAACTAACCAATTTTTAAGCTTTATCAACACAATATTAATTTGAACTTCCCTGCCCGAATCTTTAGTTGATTTAACCGTATTTTTTTATCAGTGCAGCAATACAGGCTCGATGCGCATTTGCCCAGTTCACGAAATCGTTTTATCAAGACGTTATCGAGAGTTAAAACAAAATGTATATTTTTTTTCGTAATGTGTAACAGTAATTCCATAATGGGTAAGAGTTGCATGCTCATCAGGGAGCCCCACATTCATGTGGGGCTCCCTGATTAGCACGTAACTAAAGATATATGGATCGGACCATATTCACCGCTTTTATGGCAACTGTCACACTCTAAAAAAAATGCATTTAAAATCAATTAAAAATATTAATAAACCGTAAATTAATATTAATCAAATAACGGGATAAAAAAATTGCACTTTCGAAGTAACGAAATGTCTTAAACCTAGTCCGTAAGCACATTTGCAATCGGTTAAAATCTTTCACATATCATGCGCTTGCGCACTTATCAATTTTTTTTTTCAAAAGCTCACACAAACCACCCACACCTATACGCTTATCCGGAACTTTTTCCTAAGGTTCGACTTTGTACTCCCAAGTTTAAACTCAAATTGGAACTTCAGTCGAGACTCGTGTCGGATCTTTATTTTACGATTTCAAGTTTCAACCCACGTTCACATTTAAGCGTCGACCGATAGAACTTCGGTTCGAATTTGTGTTCAAACTTGGGACTTAAAATTTCTCGTCAAGCACGATTATTTAAACGTCTTAGCTTCAAGATATCTTTTAAAAAATTAATTAAAAAATCAAATAGAAAGAAAAAATCACTGTCTCCAACACGGCCAAAAATCAACTTAAAAAATATCACTATCTCCAATACATCCAAAAATCAACTTAAAAAAATCATTATCTCCAATACGGCCAAAAATCAACTTAAAAAATCACTATCTCCAATACGGCCAAAAATCAACTTAAAAAAAATCACTATCACCAATACTTCAAAAACTCGACGAACGTAGCTGAATCGAATATAGCGATTTTCCTGATTCGTACCATTTCTAAAAATTTCAAAATTCCCGTTAAGCTCACGCTCGTACCCGCGAATACACGATCCCGTGGAACATTCGGGTGAGCAAGATTTTCGTTACGGCGAGGCGTCGAGGACTGCTGTCTCTGCCGCCGCTGCCGGAGTCATCGAGGCGACCCCGCGGCTGGGTTTCCGTTCGCTATATTTAGTGATTCTAAATACTGGTGGCGAGACCCAGAGCGCTAAAGTGCGCTCGCGTCCATGCCGCCGCCTCTGTCGTTTCTGTTTTTTGAGGCTGGCGACCGTCGCCACTTCCTCGCGGGCTTACAAAATCACCGGTGAGCCACCGGCTCCGGGAGAATTGGTACAGCCTTGATAAATTTTCGCGCGATTTTTGCTGTACCGAGTTCGCTCGATAATCGCAAAGCCTGTCAACCTGTTGCTCCGCAACTCGGCACCTTCGCCGTAGAGAATATCAGCTATAGCATCGGCGATAGGTGTAAAATACCCAGAAAAGTATAAGTAAATTAATATTAAGGTAGTACTAGCGCAATGACTGACGCCGCCTAAGTTTGACAGGAATAAAAGAGAATTACAAACACTTCTCGATCGGATAAAAATCTGAAAAAAAT
>JAPYZD010005267.1:0-10124 GCA_030522725.1 Ichneumoninae sp. B BG-2022a | reverse complement strand
TGAGTATCTTTGAGTATCTTTGAGTATCTTTGAGTATCTTTGAGTATCTTTGAGTATCTTTGAGTATCTTTGAGTATCTTTGAGTATCTTTGAGTATCTGTGAGTAACTGTGAGTATTTGTGAGTATGTTTGAGTATCTGTCAGTATCTTTGAGTATATGTCAGTATCTTCGAGTATCTGTGAGTATCTTTGAAAATCTTTGAGTATCTTTGAGTATCTGTGAGTATCGGTTCGAGTGTCCATTCGACATGAATTATACTATTATGTAGATATTCTTCGGAATTAATCAACGTCCATATCATGTATAAATATTGTCGATAAATATATATGTTATTGGTACTGATAGCATTGTTTTTCATTATCACAGAAATTGAAACTGCTGTTGCTGAACGCAAAGGAGAAGGACAAGGATCCGAAATCGTCGTCGCTGATGGCGCACTTGCGGAAGATCGACGAGCACCTCGGTCGCAAGGGAACGCGTTTTCTGACCGGCGACACGATGTGCTGCTTCGACTGCGAGCTCATGCCACGTCTTCAGCACATCAGGGTCGCGGGCAAATACTTCGCGGACTTCGAGATACCGGAGACTCTCGTTAACCTGTGGCGATACATGCATCACATGTACAGGCTCGACGCGTTTCTTCAGAGTTGTCCCGCCGATCAGGACATCATCAATCACTACAAGCTGCAACAGGTAAAACGCGCGCCGTCGCGCGGCTTTTATGGAAGTAAAAAAAAAAATTGAACCTTTGTGAACTGCGAAAAAAAATTACTTTTATTTCTCCTATCGTGAGAAGAAAATCTTCTCTCGGATGAAATTGTTATTAATGTTAGCGGTGGGAGTTTAAAAAAAATTAATGCGCAACAATATAGGATAACGAGTCGTATACGTAATACAATAGAATTATTCGCTGTAAAAAAAATCGTGCGAAATTTAATGTACTCGTAATCGAAGTTTTTATGCATAGACTGGTATATTAACTTTCACGTACAATTGTGATGAGAATTTAACGTACAGGATATTAAAAACTTTAGAAATACTTCACTTTTGATAATTTACTTGAACTTTATTATAAAAAGTATTTTAAATCAAATTATTTATTTTTATTTCACTGTAAAAGTTCATTAATTTTTCATTACAATCGTACATCAAATTTAATGTACCAGTTTTTGCATAAAAACTTCCCGTCCGGTGCACTGAATTTGCAATTTTTTGTTAACGGCGCAGTTGACATAATGTGATTTTTTATCATGACTCAGAAGTCGCCTGTAAGTCACGTGAAACACGCCCGCACCTTATTGTCCTGTTAATTGAAGCAGAACCGCGCACGCAGTAATTATCGCAATTGGGACCAATTGCTAATTCGTCCTCTCGGACAAATTAGCGTACGAACGGATTCCGATCCAAACACACGTGCGCTGTAAAAAAAAGTTGTACGGAATTTAATGTACGGCTACGGAAAGTTTTTACGCACAAACTGGTACATTAAATTTCTGGTACCATTCTGATGAAAAATTAATGTACAGAATATTAAAAACTTTAGAAACCTTACTTTTAATAATATCCCTTAATTTTACTATAAAAGTACTTCAATTCCAAATTACTTTAACATCACTGTAAAAGTACATTAACTTTCCATCGGAATTGCACATTAAATTTAGTATGCAAGTTTTTGCAGAAAAACTTTCAATTCGCGAATATTAAATTAATTTTTTTTTTAACACATTTTATTTTTTAACCGACCAGTTTTTTCTTTCGTGTAAGTTAATTTTCTGTTTCCCACTGCTTGCAGAGCATGAAAATGAAGAAGCACGAAGAACTGGAGACGCCGACCTTCACGACCAGCATCCCGATCGAAGTAAACGACGACTAAGGCTGGGCCTTTCTCGTCGATCCGCGACTCGGAACTATCATCGCTCCATCCCCTATCCATCTTCGTCCGAAAAAGGGCCTCTCGACGAATTCGTCGAAATCGAATGAAAATACAGGCAAAAAAAAATTAAATTAAAAAAATAGATATATATATACATTTGCTACGAAGACATTTTTTTTGTAATATCGCTGAAAATGTATAACGACGCAGAGTATTCGATTCTTTGTGCGCGAAGGAATACTAGCTTTTTTATCGCGAGACATATTACACGCGCGTTAGATTAACGGCACTTTAGGAAAAGAAAAGGAAAAAAAAATAAAATCCGCGTACATTCACGACACGAAATACACGACGAACAACAAACTGTGACGCTTTTCCAGAGTGGACAAGAATTCGCGAGATGTTTTCTTCTTATCTCGCATTATCACTTTCGTTAATTCGTTTCCGCGACGACTTTCGTTCCTCCTTAATTTTTTTTTTCGAATGTTTGACTATGTAACGATCGTTTATACATAGCCTTTTTGAGCGCTCGTGGCAACGGGGAAATCGTAGTTCCTCGGTTCTCCGTCGATCGACGGATATCCGGTCCTTAATTTTTTGTTGGGAACAATTTTTCGTATTCGCTGCCAGATTGGACGAACCGTTGACGCTTTCTCAGTCACGCGGGCGATTTTACGTAAATGTCAAAGAAGCAACGCCGTCGTCTCTTGGCGAAGGAATTTTCAAGGTTTTTCCTTTATCCGCTCGGTGAGTTCGTACGAAGCGCGTTGACAAAAATAAAAAAATGGCCGAACGAATATTTCGTCGCGCCCGCGCGCGGAGACGGGGATAATTGCGAAACATACGCAAAAGCGTGGGAAAAAAAAACGGCGAGGCGGGTGTTCGTCAGTCAGATTCCTGTATTTTTGTGCCAAATTCGAAGACTCGCTCGTCTCACCGTTCGACAAACTTCGGGGGAGGGGATAAATAAAATCTTTCATCGGACACGAAGAAAATGTTTTCCTCGGGGACGTTACGAAGCAACGGGGCGGAAAAAAAAGTGCAAAATACTTTAGTTCTTTCCTGAACGCCCTCCGCGAAGAAATCAAGTCTGGCGATCGCTAAATAATTAAAGAAAAAAATATAGAAAAATGCGATCGGTAAAGTGAAAAGAGGATGTTGACTATCGCTATTTCCGTATTATCTTATTATAATTATTATTATTATTATTATTATTATTATATTATTATTATTGGTTAATTAATTAATATTGTATTGCTATACACTTTGGTTTATACTCGTAAAGAAGAGAAATCAAATATACCAGTGTTTACAGTAAAACGCAGTTCTGTTGAATTATTCCCGCAAAAAAAAAAAATCGGAGATTGTTGAGATTTTATCGAAAATCCATTTGAGCGCAAAGGTGAGAACTGTAATTAAAAAAATTGGTAATTATTACTTTCGAAATCTTTCAAGGATGCATCACACATTCCCAACCACAAGTTTAATTCGATAAAAATTTCAGTACTTCGCACGATACGCCAAGAATCTGAAAAATATCGGCCGCTTTAATGACGTCAGGACTTTCGATTTTGCATAACAATAATACCAGAAACAAAGCTTCTTCCATGAGGAAGCAAAAAGTTATTAACAATGTCAAAAAAAAATGAATTGTTAAGAAAAAACAGACAACCTTTTATTTTGTCGTTTTAAATGAATTCCATGTTTTTTCAGAATTTACACGATTTTTTTTCTTTCGAAAATTTGAAAAATCTATGTAAGTGGCACGAATTTCGGATATGTTTCCGTATCACGATTCCACAGTACGAACAAGAAGTTTCGAGGCGATCGCGCCAACGGTTTTAAAGTCGTAACCTTGGAAAAAAAATGTTAACGGAAAAAACAAAAATGTAAATTCTGAAAAATTTCATCTCGCTTCCAGAACGTCAACGAATTCATTTGAAAAGAGAAAAAAAGATTTGCCGATTATTAGCAATTCGTTAATAACTTTTTGACATTATTCCCTGTTAGACAGGCGGCACAAAAAGCAGCAGTTGGCGCAATAATTGACAATTGACATGTACCGCACATGTCACAGATATCGCGCCAATATTGCTACTTTTCGTGGCGCTTGTCTATCAGGGTTATTGTCAAAAATACAGTCGAATTTGTTTCAGATTTTTATACCAACAGGAAGTGTTCAAATGCACACCGAGTCTCACTTTTGGCTGCGAATGTACGTGCGAAGCGTCCGCAACCATCCGGTCCAGGACATCGAGAGCTCGCGACGAAATTACGAGTTTTTGGAACCGCAAGTTTTGTCGTTTTAAGGTAAGAGAGCTCGCGGAAACGTGAATCTTACATTTGGCGAGTTTCCCTCTCGGGAGCCTGAAAAAAAAACATTTCAAGAGACGAGCAGAAACGATACAATGTTCGCGGATATACGACCGGTATAAAAAATAGAACGTGTCGCGCAGAGCGGCGTGGAGGGGGGGGGGGGGGGAAGAAGAGGAAAAAGGAAGATATCCGAAGAGCATCCGTAAGTTCTGTTTTAAAATAGCAGACGACGAGTTAGAAAAGGGGGTGGTGGTCAAAAGATTTTCTCCGTGCTTCGCGGGTTCGCGCGCGTATTGGAGAAAGTGAGAGGAGGCGAGCGATTACGATGCAGCGACAAGGACGACGACGTTGGCGTCTTCCATTCATAAATAGGAGGGCTCGAGCGGTGTCGTGTCGTCGTAACACTTGTCGGCCATCTTGACTGCGCGAGTCAAAAGCGAGCTTTTTATTATCACGATGAAACGCATTTTTCTCGTGTTTGCCAATTTCGAGGCCAACGATAATCACCATGAAAATCATTGCGGCGATCGTTTCCGCGAGATCCCTCGGATTTTTTTCGGCAAACGGAGGGATCAAAAATTCGCGACTTCGCCGAGAGCGATAGCCGTGTTAGAACTCAGTGCACAGCTGATCAGTGGTCCCCGACGGACGGTCGCCGCGTTCCTCGTCACTGTGGAAAATCCTCCACGACGAAGACGCGCTCGTACGCGAGTGCCAGACGGAACATAAAAAAAAAATATCAAAATATCATCGACGCAACAATAAATCTGGGGTTGGAGTTCAAAATTCTTTTCCATTAAATTTTTATCGCGCAATGAGGAGTCAGTTCGACCGAGACTGAAAAGCCTCGCGACTCGAACACCGACGACCGTGTGTGGTTCTGTCTCACGAAGGAATCCCAACCACAGAGACGACCAAACAAAAGTTTTTTTTTTTTTGCGCCCAATGCAAATATTTCGACAAAGAAAAGTGATCGAGGCGCAGAGTTAAATTCTTATCTTTTATCTATCATCTTTCTCGCACGTTATCTTGGATCTACTTATCTTATTCCCTTCGGAGGTGTTTCGATGATTTCGGTCCGGTAAGTTTTTTTTCGCCCAAAATTGTAGAACTTGGTAAACGGGAGACTGCGCGTTATAAAAAAAAAAACAAAAAAAATGTGTAAAATTTTTTTTTTTTTTCGAATTTCACGCTATTTTTGGACAATTCTTCGGATCGGAAGAATTCGGGAATTAAAATTGGAACTCGATCGAAGGAACCCTTATAAATATCTACCTATTCCCTCGCAGACTTTTATCTACCTCTAGCGGCCATGTTACACACGAGTAACGAAAATACACCTGGCCGGGCAGGGGGGAGGGAGGGGGGATAAGAAGGAATGCGATTCTAGGTTGTGTGTCGATGCGGCAAATTAACAGTTACGGATAATCGACGGAAACGAGCAATGTACGAAATTGTACCCGAGGCCTTTTCGTCGGTTGCTTGAGTTTGAGGTTAAACAATTGGCAACGACTCGACATTGAAAAAAAATAAATATGAAATTAATTTATATTCTGTGCGCGCAGCACGCGCGCGCGCAAGTATAGCGCTACGCGCATGCAGATGAGAGGGGAAACCCCGCGCGGTGTCTGTGCGCGTCAGTATTGTTTTGCTCTATTGAGTATTTGTTTTGTCTGGCATATTTCTCCGGCACCGATCCGATGCGCTCGATACATAATTCAAATGGATTTCAAGCCATGTAAACGGACTTTGAATATCCTTGCAATTGGTAAAAAAATTACATATACACTGTAGAAATAATTCGTATGAAATTTAATGTACCGGACTGGAAGTTTTTATGCAAAAGCTGGCATATTAAGTTTCATGTACGATTGCGATGAAAATCTAATGTTTAGCGTATTAAAAACATTGGGAATTCTTAATTTTTTAATCATTTACTTTAATTATACTATAAAAGTACTTTAATTTTTAATTAGAATTGTACATTAAATTTAATGCAACAAACCAAACCAATAAAAACTTTCTGTCCGGTACATTAAATTTACCATTTTTTTAACGTGTATACATATATATTGTTAAAAAGTCTTAACGTTCAACAAATTACGTCGTGACCACTGCGAAACGTTCGATACAAAATTCAAATGGATTTTAAGCCATTTAAACTGACTTTGAACATCCTTGCAATTGGCAAAATATATATATATATATATATATATATATATATATATATTTAAAAAATCGTAACGTTAGACGAATTATTTCGTGACGACGGCGAATGGCTCGATACAAAATTCAAATGGATTTTAAGTTATTCAACTGGACTTTAAACATCCTTGCAATTGGTTAAAAGACATATATATTAAAAAGTCGTAACGCTAAACGAATTATTTCGTGACCGCTGCGAATCGCTTAATGTACCATATTTCTATTTGGCGCCCCTTCGCGCATTCCTCGACTCTCCGGGAGCTTCGCGGCGAATTAAAAGGAAAAAAAAGAAAAAAGTAAAGAAAAAAAGATACATAAACTTGGCCGTCAGAAAACAAAGTATCCGAGAATATAGCAGAGCGATCGTCCGACGCTTGCGAAATATCGACGGGGCAGAGGGGTGGGGGGGGGTCGGGGGGGGGGGGGGCAAAAGTTGCGAATCCCCGTACGACGTCGCGTGAGGCGTACGACATCATCAGCAGGTGTAAACAGACACGTATACGTGAGTGCAATAAGAAATAAAAGCAACCCACCGCGTGCAACTAATTCGCTGCTCCCGCGCGCGCATTAATGCAGCATCCGAGGCATCACAGCGGGCCGTCTGTAGCGAAAGAGTGATATGGCCTTTTGCCAAATGCGGATTCCACAGTGTACGGGCCACTATGGAGTCCGCTGACTGTAGTTATGCGGCCCTCTGACGAAAAGCGCTACGGCCAGTCGCTCGTCGACGTTTTCGCCAAAATGCTTTACGGCTAAACGACCGAAACGCCCGATACTCGCGATCTTAATAATCAAAATAACCAACACGCGAACTCGTTTACTCTACACGGTCTCGGGACAAAAATTCCATCCCTCGCGCCGAGCGTTGCGCGATATCTTTGTTACAGCTTCGTACTATAACAAAGACATCGACGACGCAACGAAACGCTCCGCTTAGGCACAAAGGTTTTTCTATCGCACACACGAAGGAGAGATTAAATAATTTGCAGTCGTTTTCAAGTCATTTTATAATTGCATTTCATATTATACATATATATATATATATATATATATAATTATATATATTATATTTTTATATATAATTTTTTTGCATATAATGCATAATAATAATAATAATAATAATAATAATAGTGGTAGTAGAAGACATTTATTGACCTCCCTTGCATTGCTAATTCTATTATTTTTTGGTTTATTTTTTCAACGTTAATACAATGCCATAGGTTGGGCCAATTGACCAAAGTCCTTCGGCCTGATTGCTGAATAATAGTAGTAATTTTCATATCTTTATTTTTTGTTGTATATCTATAAAACATATAGATTTGATATATATATTGTTTTGGCCGATACGTGTTATACCCGTTGAATGAATAAATAAATACATGATACAGGATATCCTGCGCGAGGAATCGAGAATGCATAGAAAAAAATAGAGGAAAAAGAATATTACTGATAAAAGTGACGCGAGTGTGCCCGTCGTGCCGGCTAATTATGTGGAACTCCTACGTTCGGCACGCGGCACAGGTGTCCACTGGCGCGCATAGCGCTTCTCTTTGCCAACACTAATACACGCATAAATCCACCCAGTTTCGACTCAACAGAAATATACTCGGGCGAGAGAGTCAGTCAGTGTCCGATCTCCGAGGGCACACAGACACCTGCTGCCTCGGCGCACATTGTCCGCATGCTTTCTTTTCCTCTTCACCTTCGTGCTCGGCGTTAGCATCTCGGCTGCTCTATCGGGTGACGTGTGTCGAACGACCGACTCGAACGAAAGAAACATTCCTTCGAAGATGAAAGAAATTATAATTATCGTAGCCGGTCTCGCGTTTACCAACGCACGAGGGTTAATGCAAATTGGGTTCTATTTAAGGTTAAGGATTTATTTTCTTTCGCGCAAAGTCTCGAAGCGGCGTTAGGCGGCGAGACTTGGAGGTTAGCTCGGTTCGGACGAGCGTGAAGTACACGACGAATGAGGCGAACGACGCGTCAGCTGATATCGATTGTCGAGCGCGACAAAGACGACCCCAGCTGAGTAACCGACCGTAGAACTTTGGGTTGGATTTTTGTTGTTTTATAACAATCTATACTGCAACTCAACCGGTCCGTTGGTGCGCGACGTCGACTCTGATATTCTAAACTTCTGGCGATTGGTTTTTGGTTTATATTTCAAAATAAACCGTAAGACCAAGCGTTATGTGTATCGGATAGAAGGTTGGTTTATAGTTGGACTTTTCCAGAATCATCCAAATTCCGGTTCTATGCCGAGAGCACCGATAACTTTTGGCTTAGGGTTGAAAATTGGGTTGTTTTAGGAAAATCCAACTGGAATACCAACCGTTATCTGTGTCGGATAGAAAGTAGTTTACAGTCGGATTTTCCCAAAACCACCCAATTTCGGACTCTTCGTCAAGAGCACTGATAGTTCTTGGCTTCGTTTTTGGGTTGCAGATTGGGTTGTTTTAGGACAATCGGACAATCCAACCGTAAATCAACCTCCTATCCACCTCATGTAACGATTGGTATTACCGTTGGTTTTATAATATCGCCGAAAAGTCAACCGCTCAAAGGTTGGAATTAGAGTCGGTTTGGCGCACCAACTGATCGGTTGGTTTCAGGTTGGTCGAAACGCGACGGGGCAAGACAAAGCCCCGTCTTGCTCAATATCAATGCTCGGACTTTCAAGAGCATCCCCGGATTACGGCACTTATTCGATCAACAACAAAATGTTTTCGTGAATATAACTAAAGCCAATTTCAAGCTGATAGCTTCTAGTTTACAAAACCCATCGATTAATTGCAACAACATAATTTTTTGTTTTTAGTTCGCGATGAAAATAACAAGAGAGTCCAAACGTATGTCTCGCACAATATGATTTCGAGAATTCCGATCTACGAACCCAACTAGTTTATTTCAACCAAAAGAATTTCTTTGCCATTTATCAATTAAATCAATGAAAAAAAATTGTATTTACGCGAAACAATACCGAAGACAAGCTACGTAGAAAGCTAACCTAACTTCGAACTATCCGTTTATTGGGTCGCGTACCTAGCAACGCTTGTACCAATTTTCGGACACTGTGTCGTTTGTCTTTTAACAAAAGTGCAACAGTAGAAAATAATTTGGGCTTGAAACCTTCTGTAACTTTTTTCTGTGCATCAAGTAATGTTTGTCGATACGATTACAATTGTCGAGGTGGATTTCTAATATTTAAATTCGGAATAAATCGAATCTGCACAGTGTCCGACGACTGGGACGCGTCCGAACATCGGTGCTATTACCTCATAGGTTATGCTTATATACAGCAGCCTCCGCGGCCTTATGGCATTGAGCCATCGATATGTCCGCACGTGCGTGGCACCTCGCTTTATTATCGTCATATGTCTATCGCTTCCTTCTTATCTATTTAATGTATTCGAATTTATTTATATATATATGTGTATATATATGGTTTCCGTATTTCATCTTTATTTCGTATCATACATTGGATAGTCGATTCAGCGCTCGCACTACGTAGTTTTGAAAAGAGCATTTATCTAGTTGGTCGTATTATAACTATAAATACACGGCAGCGTGTCGCTTTAAAAAAAATCGTTTTTTTTAAGTTCTTGGCGAGGAGTCTCCTGATTCATTTTAAGGAGGGAGTCTCGCTTCGCGCTGACTTCGCATAAGTTCGACAACAATAAGAGAAAATTGCAAGTACTTCTTGATGGTGTAAAAATCTGAAAAAAA
>JAPYZD010005266.1:0-10663 GCA_030522725.1 Ichneumoninae sp. B BG-2022a | reverse complement strand
GGGCCCGAAAAATACGTAAGAGATAAGAGCGGTCCTTCCTATCCTTCTGGAAAAGTAGGAAGTGGGAGACGGGAAATTTCAGGACCAATGAGCTAAGGGGAAAATTTTCCCTCTCCCGCACCTACGCATAAAAGAAGATAGAGTACACACTAGTATATAAGGGCGACATTTATGCTTAAAAATCATTTCTTCAAAAATCTTCAAACTCTCTGGATTGAGAGCTGTACAAAAATTGTACAGCTCTACCAGAAATACTCTTCTCAAGAATTCAAGTAAAAGTAAGTTCAACGAAATCTACGAAATCTTCTTCGAGCTGCGCGGACCATCGCGAGCTCCTCATCATATCCTTCGGACTCAGAGTTGCGCGGACCACCGCGAACTCTTCACCAGATCCTTCAAAGTCAGTGAGTTGCGCGGACCACCGCGAACTCACTCATCCTTCGACAAATCCATCGGGCTGCGCGAACCACCACGAGCTCACCGGATATTCTATGCCCAAATTCAAAACTAAAGAGTTGCGCGGAACACCGCGAACTCTTCTTCCTCCTGAAAACATAGTTTGCTGCGCGGACCACCCCGAGCTTGCTATTCCTTTAACCCTGGGGTTCACGTAGTCTGAACGATTAAATTCATTTTTGCTAAAAGTTACAATCATTATTTTAGTGGGTAAACGTCGGTCAGGTGGACGCAAGAATTATCTACGGAAAATAACCGTCGAGTATAGCGGCTACTCCAGGAACCATAAACACGGCTACTTCACCGAGGAATACATTCAAACCCTTTTCGGTCACAATATTGACCACATACAATATCGTTTGAAGAAAATATAATTTGTAATTAAATTCTTACATCCATCGAGGATTCCTGAAAACGATCCTCGACGGATTATTTATGAGGAAAGACTTGAGCAATGTAGTAAAAATATTGATAAATAAACGAATTAATTTCAACATCCAGAATTCATAAAATTCTGGAATACTTCAGAAATATTTATAGTGAAAGCACCAGGTGAAATTATGAAAAAAACTAATTACTAAATCTTGCAAGTATCGACAAAAAAAAAAAAACAAAGTACGGGAACGGAAAACGGATGGAGTATTTTGAAAACAATGAGGAATTTGGAAAAAAAAAATTGAAAAAATAATACCAACACATTTGTGTGTAAAATACTGGGCGTAACCCTCTACGGACTTTCCACACTCAATTTGTGGCTAGGAAAAAGACTATGCATAAATACGAGGTGTTATAAAACGTCTATTGGTGTTATTTTACGGTTCGGCATAAACTCGGTTCACTAGGTGACTGTTACAGCGGCATTTCGGGCACGTGTTGTTGACTCTGCTGGTGAGAATTCCTGCGCACGTTCACAGCAACAATTGTGTTCGCAAGGAATGAATATGTGCGTGATGTCATTGATTAGACAAACGACACATCTCGTCGCTGGGACAGAGAGAAAATCGTTAGCGTATGTCATCACAATTATGCAATAGAAAGATAAACTGCATATGACATTTTCGAATGTTTACGTTTGGTGAAGATACTTTTTATTATATATATTGTGACGTGACATTTCGCGTACAGTCACTTCGCACGGTTTTTGGTCGGGCAGTGGGCCGGATTTACGGCCCTACGGACGCCGCTCGTCAAACCGGCAAGATCGTCGACTCTTCGATCGTCGAATAAGCTTCAAAATCGATTAATCGATTTTGAAGCTTGGCGCATGATTTTTTCCGCAGCACAAAAAATGTCCTCGTACCGTGCCGGACGAAAAAAAAACTTTTTCCGTAACACAGTAAATATCCTCTTTACGTAACACAGAGTTTACAGTTAACGCGATAACTCGATCTAACGAAATTTCGAAATTTTCGCGACAAACAGCGCGATACCGTGGAGTCGGGCTTACTGCTTGCTTCTACGCGAATCTCGAGGACCGCGCTGGATCTTCGGCCGCGGCACGAGAGGGGGCACGCGAGGTGTATGCGCTGCGTTCCCAAGAAAGCGTTTCCGATAGACAGATATCACGTTTACTTTTTGCAGAACAAAGGCTGCTCGTTTAAACTTTCACAGATTTTACAATGTCTTCGGGCAGGTTCAAGAAAGTAATTAGCCTCGATTGATGACCACTTTTTAATCGTTCTCGAACTTTTCTCTTCGTTTACTGTTTTCATCATCGAAGTAAAAAACCTTTTGTTAAAAAAAAAATTGATATTTTTTATATACGAGATTTATCAAAAAATTATTCGTTAAAAAACCGAAAAAAATGCCTTAAACTTTTTTCTATTTCAGTGATTAATGAAATCAATAGTTCTACCAAACAAATTACCGAAAATAATGTTTGAGATTTTGTTTCCTCTAGAAAGTATTTCAAAGCTCGAAGACCGATGGGTCGCTCCCGAAAGGACACGTGAGTAGTATGCGGTGCACTATGGCGACCCCCACTCGTATCCCCACTCCTATCTCCACCCCTCGAGCCCCGTTGAGAGCGTAGTTCGAGGTGATGGTGGGGGTAAGAATAGAGATAGATTCCGCAGCAGTCCCACTCTTACCCCCTACTCCTCCATCACAGAGTGTGTATTGGCGGTTGTGGGTGTAAGAGTGAGAGGGTGTGCGTGTGAGCGGTCGTCATAGTGCACCGCTTTTTTAATTTTATTATGCACAGAGTTACACATTTCTTAAAGCTAGGTTTCATGTACAATTTAGATTGATGAATTCAATACGATTATATAGCCCAAATATCGCAGCCCTAGACCCTTTTCTCACAATATTCTGCTATTTCGTTGAACACTTCGTCATTATAGTTCAGAAAGAAACTAACCCTTAGGGGCATGAAGACACTGAAATCCAATCCTATATCGGCAATCACTTGTCTCCCTTGTTTGGTGTTGACCATTCTCATTCTTGAGATTCTGCCGAAATATATATACATCTTCTGATGTTCCAGTTCTGTAATCCTTTTATATGGTAGGTGGGACGGTACGCGAGCTTCGCGTACCGGTATCATTGAGCTTCGCCAATTTTTTCAAATGCATAATTCACTTTACGGGTTAACGAAAAAAGAAGATCTTCGACGAGGGAACTCGTTAAGGTAACGCTGGAGTTTTTAACGGTCCGTAGAGCGCACTGAGCGCCTCTGGACTCCGTCTGTAGGAAACAATGCCACGAGGACACTTCTGCTGTCTTCGACGGCGGAACATAGAATGATGGATAATCGGCGCATTCGCTCAAGTTTATGATTTTTCGTCCTGTGGCCTGTTCTAAGATTTGTACAGTCGTCTCACCTACCGCGTACATTCGATATTGTTCGCCAACACTTTTCGCAATTTCGCGTAATTCTTGATACAGTTCAGCGAGCGTGATGCCGTCCTCGTACCAGTGTATACCGTGGATGTACTTAGTCCGCCAATTATTTATTCTTCGTATCTAGGTTGGCAATATCTCGACGTTATAAGGTGGCGAGACCATCCACAACATTCGACGTTGTGGTTTATCCACCGAACCCACCGCCACCTCTTTCGGCAGTGCCTCACCAGGCTTATCTTTTAAATACAGAATATGAAACACCAGATCTGCTTCAAGTATATCAAACACTTGATGCGGACAACGCATATTGTCGATGAAACCCGTGAACACGTTTTACGCTCTCAACAGACAGTAGAAGACTGGGCTGCGCTGAAGTTGTTATCACACAGCAGCAATCGTCAGCAATATTGTATGTGCAGATTGAAATCGGATTCGCCGCTTCATGTTTTTTATTCCAACCGGAACTGGACAGCCTCCAAATATTCCACACGTGCACTTATTCCCTGATAAAACACCGTCGAAGGATCCAGATATTCCAGATAGGAATTTATTGTCGAAACGCCTGCTGTGCAGCGTTGCGACCAACGTTCTTCATCCACCGCTGTTTGCATCTCCTCCAATTCCTGATATAATTTTTCAACGATGCAAATCGTGATTATTTGTATCACTTTCTGTACCGCCTCCAAGTAATCGTTCATTCTGCAACAACGTGAACGCAACTGTGCCAAGAGCACACTTTTGCTCCCGCCGGTGACGGGATGATGGACTATCCCCTTCAAGTTTATGATAAAAATATTGCTACGTGTACATTTTTTATGCAGTTAGAGAGGATAGGCGTTGAGAGTATATTTTGCATCGTATAAAAGAAGAAATAAATCAATTTTATCGATAATCTGTTATTTATTTGTACATGAGCCAAGCACGATAATATATTTTTAACTATTATGGATGTTGTTGGCTATGACTGGAGCAACGTCTTCTTCTTCTTCTCCCGGTACTGTTGAATTATCAAACTCCCAATAAGATTGACCACAGCAGCTCATACCCAATAACTATGAGCTCTCTGTTGGGCGGACGGGCTCGAACTCCAGGTTATTATACCTTGTTCCGTCCTCCCCTGGGGACTGCAGGACTTTGTAGCTGGTGGGGAGGCTTGTGTGCTTCGGTGACCCAAGGCGCTATACCGGCGAGGGCAATTTAATGCACCCGGCAAGGTCACCTATGCCGGGAAGGTCCAAGGGTAGAGGCCCGATGAACAAGCAGTCCACTAACTAGCGTAGGGAGAGTGGCGAACCCATCGCTCAGGGGGCAGCCAAGTCCCCTGCAGACAGCCATCCCAAGCCAACGCGTGTGCTACCGTACTGAAGGCTGAATGGCACCGGGCAATAGTGTCGCAAACGGTGCCTCTGGAACACCAGGTCGAATTCCAGAGTATCTAGACCTTACCCCGACAATCGGGGCTCTGTCGGGGCGGACCTTTAATTCCCTAGATACTCGTGGGACTTAAATGCCAAAAAACAGTATCCAAATATCTACGCAAACGACGGAATAGCTGGGACCGCAGAGGACAATGCGAACCCCTTGGGGGATCGTAGCATCAACCGACAGGCGGCGGTAGGGGCCCCAGAGGCACCTGCGAATCCCGGGCACCGAAGGCGGAGAGGGCAGCGGCTGCGACTCCGAGCTCGCAAGAGATATCGGCAGGATAGCGCTGCAACGCTCGAGGTACAGCGGTGCCGCCAGGAGGAAATATCGTAGGGCAAAGGAGGCCGAAGCTGCAGCCGCAGCCGGGACGGCAACCGCGACCGTCGGCGAAGTGGCCGGGGGGCGAGTTGGGGTGGCAGCGGGCAGACCAAAGCCGAAAAGAGGGACCAGTTCCGGAAGCGACAGCGGGAGTCGAAGGAGACACCGCCGAACGAACGGAGACCGGCAAAGAAACCGAGGGAGGGAGGGCCGGAGAAGGCCTCCTACGCGGAGGTGGCCAGCGATCTACCTAAGCTGGCCATCATCCACTCGGGTTTCAACGAGATCACCAAGGAGCAATCCGCGCTGATCCAGGAGGGTCTCATGGAGATAGTGGACGAAATCCCGGTAGGGGAATTCACGCCGCGGTTCCAGGAGACCTTCCTGAACAGGGGAGCTCTGAGGGTGGTCAGCGCCGACCAACAATCGGCGGTGTGGCTACGGGAGAAGGCGATGAACCTCCGTAAGTGGGAGGGCTCAAACCTCGAGGTTATCGAGGCGAAGGCACTCCCGAAATACGTGAGGGTCATGGCGTGGCTGCCAGGGTCGCCGATCGAGACGGACACAGCCCTGAAGAAGCTGGAGAAACAGAACTTCGGGCTGGCAACGTCAAGGTGGATCGTTCACGAGCGACATGTGGACGCGGCAGGGAAGGTCATGCGCCTAGTGCTGGGAGTGGACGAGAGGACCGTGGCGGTGCTCAAGTCCCAAAAAATGCAACCGTACCTGGGGATGGGCAGGGCAAGCTTTAGGCTGCTGGATGCACATCCCAATAAGGGTAAGGGGGACAAGACGGACGCAGAGGAGGGTGCAACCCAGGATGGTGAGTACGCTCCAGTTCATTCAGATTAACCTGCACAAGGCGTCTGCTGCAGCGGCGGTGCTCAGCAGGCGCGTTGTAGCAGAGAAAATTGAAATCTCCCTGATACAGGAACCGTGGATATACCGCGGGAAGGTCAGGGGGCTGAACATCAGAGAGGGACAGCTATATTATTGTACCTCTGTTGACAGGCCAAGGGCTTGCATCCTTGTCCGGGGTGTAAGGGCCACACACCTGATGGAGTTTAGCCGGAGGGACCTAACACCCATCAGGCTCGAGGTAACTCTGGAAGGGAGGAAGGAGGAGATAGTAGTGGCATCAGCCTATATGCCCTACGACTCCCCCGAAGCACCACCATCGGAGGAGATCGCAGGACTTGTGGAGGCCTGGAGGAGGAAAGGAAGGCTGCGATGCGAACTCCCACCATACGGTGTGGGGCAGCACGAACATCAACGCACGAGGTGAGGCCCTTCTGGAGTAACTGGCTGGAACAGGACTTCAGATCGCGAACAGAGGTAGGGAACCGACACTTTGTATTATTAATAGGGTTTGTATTATTGACCTAACTCTGGGTACGCCCGAGTTGGCGGGGAAAATTAAAAGGTGGACGGTGTCAGATGAGTCGTCGCAATCGGATCACAGGCACATCACGTTCACACTAAACGCGACGACGGTCAGGACGGAGAGGGGACCTATAAGAAACCCGAGAGAGACGGTCTGGCCGTCGTACGCGGAGAAACTGCAAGGGAGAATGGCGCAATTCCCAAGCAGGTATGGGAGCGAGGATAAGATCGAGATCGCGGTAGAGATACTGAGGAACTCGATCATGCAATACTACGAGGAGAATTGCCTTGTGAGGTCCGCGCACAGGGACAACACACCCTGGTGGAGCCGGCGGCTGGAAAAGCTGCGGAAGGACGTCAGGAGATCGTGGAGCATAGCGAAGGCAACCGGAAGCCGCTGGGACTGGGAAAACCATAGAAAGGACCAGAGGGTATATAAGGAAGCCATTAGAAGCGCTAAGAGGGAATCGTGGCGGAGATACTGTCAAGAAATTGAGAGTATCCCAGAAGCCGCAAGAATACAGAGAATACTGCGAAAGGACCCAGGGCCTGCGTGACGCTGGGATACATACCACAGCAGTGGCGGGTAACGAGAGTGGTCTTCATCCCAAAGCCAGGGAGGATAGACTACGATCAAGCCGGGGCATACAGGCCAATAAGCCTGACATCGTTTCTATTGAAAATCCTGGAAAGGCTGATCGACAGACACGTAAGGGACGGACCATTGAGGACACGGCCCCTGCATGTTCTGCAGTTCGCCTACCAGGCGGACAAATCCACAGAAACGGCACTACACAGGCTGGTACACAGACTGGAGGACGCGAGGAAAAAGGACTGCTTGGCAGTAGGACTGTTCCTTGACATCGAGGGATCATTCAACTGCACCACGGTGGAGTCAATCTGCAGGGCGGCGGAGAGAAACGGGCTGGAACCCACAGTCATCAGGTGGATACGGAACGTGCTCTCTACGAGGCTGCTCACAGTCTCCAGGGGCGGGGAAGCCGTAAAGGTTTCGATCGGCCGCGGATGCCCGCAGGGGGGGTTCTATCCCCACTCCTGTGGTGTCTCGTGGTCGATGAGCTACTGGTTAGACTGGACAGGGCAGGGATATATGCGCAAGGGTATGCAGATGACCTGGCGATAGTCATACGGGCGAGGGATGCCAACACGGCATCAAGCCTCGCACAATGGGCACTGAACCTGGTGAGCAGGTGGTGCAGGGAGGTCGGGCTTAATGTCAACCCGACGAAGACGGAGCTAGTCAAATTCACCCGCAGGCGCAAACTTGCAGGGTGGAGGGACGTGACGTTCCGAGGAACCCCGATAAGACCGACTGAGGAAGTAAAACATCTGGGAGTAATCTTAGACGCCAAACTAAACTGGGGACGGCACATGCGGAGGGTACGGGACAAGGCCTGTGGCCTCGTGTGGGCCACGAGGAGAGCGTGCGGTGCAACCTGAGGCCTGAGCCCCAGGATTATGCACTGGTTATACACGGCGGTAATTAGACCGACCGTGCTATACGGAGCAGTAGTGTGGTGGGGCAGAACTCGGCTGAAAACAGCAAGGGACATGCTCACCCACGTGCAGCGACTGGCGGGCAGGGGCACCACGAGTGCCATGAGAACCGCACCCAGTCTGGCGCTAGAGACACTGATGAACTGGCCACCACTTCACGTGATGGCCAGGCGGCCATGGCAGTCTACAGACTGATGAGAACAACCCAATAGCAAGGGGAGCTAGTAGAGTGGAGCCACACGAGCATTGCGGGGATCCTGAGAGACGCAAGCCCTGCAGCCTTCATGAGGCAAGACCGGGATCTAGTAGGATACCGGTTCGATACCACCTATAAGGTTGTATATCCGGACCGCACGAGCTGGACCACACGGACGGTCTTGCAGGCGGAAATCACAGCCATATTGGTATGTGCGTTGGAGAACCGTCTGGCGGGGTGCAGAGGTAAAAGAATCTGCATCTGCTCGGACAGTCAAGCCGCTCGAAAGGCGCTAGAGCGGCGTCGAACCAACTCCCACCTGATGAGGGACTGCAAGGAGGCGGTACAGCAACTAGCAGATCTCAACAGGGTGACGTTGCTATGGGTCCCAGGACACAAGGGTATCGCTGGCAACGAGAGGGCGGACGAGCTGGCCAGGAGGGGGTCTGGAACTCCGTTCCAGGAATCGGAGCCAGCAGTAGTGGTGGCGGGCTGCCTAGTGAAAGCGGAGGTGGCCGAATGGATGGACGGGCGGCATAGAAGCCTGTTCGGATCGGCGCCGGGCATGAGGCCGACGAAGGCGCTCATTAGCGGGCCGGATGGGAGAATCACGGATCAGCTACTCGAAATGAGCAGGGAGGACGTAAGACTCGCGGTGGGACTGCTGACAGGACACTGCGGCCTTAGAAAGCAGCTACACACACTGGGCAAAGGAGAGACCAGTGTGTGCAGGAAGTGCGAAGGGGACGAGGAAACGCCCATTCACGTAATCTGCGAATGCCCAGCCTTGGCTGGGAGAAGACTAAAGTACCTAAGCATACCACAGTTGGAGCCTAGGGATGTTACAACCTTCCCGCTGACTCGACTACTGGCCCTCGTGAGGGACAGTGGGCTGGTGTAGAGGGGAAGAGGAAATGATCAAGAGGGGTGCACAATGGGCCTACGGCCTGCGTGCGACGGCAGGAATGCCCCCTAGTGCAATTATAATAATAAATACCTTGTCCCGTAGTATTGCATGAGTAGTTTTTCTCATGCACAGCAGCAGTCATCTGGTGCAGCAGATTGGCGTCGTCCTCGAAGACCTTGACGAATCTTACAGGGAGGTAGCAAGTAAATGATTCCTCGATGTCAACGGTGATCCTCGGGCCGAATGATGTTTTTACGCACCTTATATCAGTGACCCCGTAGTTTGAGTCATAGTGCTTCCCCCGGTAGTAACTTCCGCCGACGACAGGGCCCGAACCCAGGGACCCAATAATGCCTGCGCCGGGCTAAACTTCGGAGAAAAATCCTCGTCAGGAGGCTCCGGGGAAAAATCCTCGCCCAAGGATTCCGAGGAAAAATCCCCGCCAGGGGACCCCGGGGAGGAACACCACGAAGAAGTACCGGAACGGGAACAGGAATCCTCGCCGAAGAATAAATCCCCATCCGAGTTATCGTCAACGGTGAGGTCGATGACCTCCGGTTCCTCGGCGCCAACAGACGACCCAGCGGGGAAGTTGCCCACAACCCTAACGATCTCGACCTCCGGGCCCGGGGAGCAATCCCGCTCGACCTCCGGGCTACCTTCCGGGCTATACGCCGCCTCCCAGCAGCACAACGACACGCGTTTCCTCTGGAACAAAACAAGAAAAAAAAAAGAAAAATTACGTAAAACGGTAACCAACTTCGCCAAAGCGAATATAGTAGATAAAAAGACAAAAATATGTAGACGTACCTTAATAGGCGGACTCATGGTGGCTTATCGGCGAGCCGAAATCGTTGCTGGTCGAATTTAAAATGAATAATCAAATCACGGAACACCCGGTTAATATAGACACGAAAACCCGCGATCAGCACCTCATCGGACATTACCCCGCGACCGTCAGCAACTTCGGTGGAGCAGCACGCCGCACTGGCCGCGCGAACAGCCAACCAAAAAACCTATTTTTTCCGAAAAAAGAGACACGCGCGAACAGCCAACCAAAAAACCTATTTTTTCCGAAAAAAGAGACACGGGATACATTCGAAAATCTCGCCGGATGCGAGCAAAAGAAATTGTAAATTTCTTTTTCCCTTAGGGGGGGAGGGATGTTGTACCCCGGGTCAACGCCCGATTCTTTGAGGAATGCGCTTGCTCAATAATCGCGGTATGCAACGAACGCGCGACGCATCGTTGCGAAATACGGAAGTACCGACAAAACAATATTTAAGAAGTTAGCCGAATAATTATTTAGTCGAGTCAGCTATTGGGAAACAGGGAATCGGACAGGCAATCCAGAAGCAGTAATTGTTTAAACAATTACGAAACAGCTGACACTGTCAAAATTAAGCTGACATGCCTGCTCGCACCCCTATATAAAGGACGACGAGCAGGCACTCACCAGTCTGATTTTAACCTGAACAACGTTACGGTCAGTTAGTTATACCGTAAAACATATACTTTCTTCGGAAGGAAGATAAGCGTACAGAGTGTACTACACAACTATTGGTAAATAATCTTGAATAAACTATTGTAATTAATATTGATATAATAAATCGTGC
>JAPYZD010005265.1:0-11005 GCA_030522725.1 Ichneumoninae sp. B BG-2022a | reverse complement strand
TTTCAGATTTTTATCCGATCGAGAAGTGTTTGTAATTCTCTTTTATTCCTCTCAAACTTAGGCGGCGTCAGTCATTGCGCTAGTACTACCTTAAAAAGTAAAAGGTGACATCTGACCACTCCGGTTAAAATCTTAAATTTTTTAATTATATGACAAGATTTTTCAGAATTTTTTCCGGTTTTTTAAAAACTTCATATTTTTATGTGTATTTTGTAAAATTGCAGTACCCGAGTGTGGACCTGGACCGTACTTGCTTCCCGATCCACCGCGAAGTCCTCAATTCTCGATAAAATGGAGAACGGAGGTTCGAGGCGGTGGAACTAGCGCCGGGCCTTACAATTTGCCAAGTGGATTGAATGGACCATCCTTCACGATGTACATAGGCTGATTTTACCTACCCGGAGTCTATCAAAACCTATAAGAAGTTAAGCTATACACGATATGTTTTACAGAGGTTCAAGACCAACGGGAGGTCCATGCGCGGGAGGCCCGGGCCCTGGACCGCCTTACAGCACAGATTTAACAAAACCGCGAGCTCCAAAATTCAGTCTACGTTTCCGGCAGACCGACTCCGGCCACTGTGCCAGTCCCGGACCATACGATCCTTACAAACTACCCTCATCGCCCTCGTACAGTTTCGGAGTAAAACTCAGTCCCTGCGCTCCACCCTACATAACCGAATGCGACGAGATTTGTTGATGTTAATAAATTAATAAATTAACTGTGTGTTCCTCGATCTAAAAAAAAACATAAGACTGTTAGTGGACCTTCGTCAAATTCAGAGCATTGAAAAGCGACAGGAATTACGAGATTTTTTGGCGAGATATTTATGTTCATAAATTTAAACTGCGTTTATTACGTGTGGTTCAATTTATCAACACGATTGATTAAATTTACTAATCTGTTATCAAGACAATTTATCGAAGCTGACAAGAGCATGGAAAATATTTCCGGCAGACCGACGCTGGCCAGTGTGGCAGTTTTTAACTCTACGATCCTTACAAACTACCCTCATCATCCTCGTACAGTTTCGGAGTAAAACACAGTCCCTGTGCTGAAACTTCTTGATGTTAATAAGTTAATAAATTACTAAATTAATAACCGTGTTTTCCTCGATGAAAAAAAATTAAATAAAATAAAACATAAGACCGTCTGTGCGAAAGATCGACTGTCAACGCGAGGCGGAAGGACCTTCGTCAAATTCAGGGCATTAAGAAGCGACAGGAATCGCGAGATTTTCCGGCGAGTTATGTTTATAAATTTAAACGGCGTTTATCCCGTGTGATTCAATTTATCAATTTATCAAGACAATTTATCGAAGCTGACGAGAGATGGAAAATATCAGCGATATGTATTATCTTCTACGGTTGGTAGCCGATCGAATATTCGTTCATCTGCGAGTAAGTATTTACCCTGATGTTCGTAATCGAAGTAAGAGTACTCGGTGAAGATACGACGATCTATATGCAGGACGTTATTCTCCACGAGTTCTCGAGGTTCGCCGAAGAAATTGACGACCTCGATCCCTCCGAACCGAAGCCCCGAGGACACGTTTTCACGAGACGGGCCGTCGCGGACTTTGTCGCTTTCTTCACTATATGCGCGTGCTTCGGTAGCTTCATTATTCTGTCGGCGAAGTGTGTCAAAGAGGAGCAAACTCGCTACAGTCCACCACCGAGACCCGCGACACCCGAGAGCGAAGGGTACGACAATAAAAAAAATCTATTCCACTATCCCCGCATGGAAATAAAATATACGTTTTTTAAGACATATTTTTGCAAAAAAGTATTCCAAAATTTATCCGAAGTATCAACATTTTCGGTGAAAATATATTTTATATACTTCGGATGTGGATATATATCACAGATATATTTTGCGTTATATGCCACGTATACTTTATTTAATCCCCCTTTCTTTAGATTCTCGAGAGCGAAGGCTCCAATTAAAAAAAAAAAAAATGTTCTTCCATTCCCCACGGAAATAAAATATATGTAAAAAAATCTATATGTGGAGACATTTCTTGGCAGAAAAATATTCCAAAATATTATCCAAAGTATCAACATTTTCTGTGATAATATATTAAATACATCATAGATACATTTTGCGATATACTTCACGTATACTTTTTTTCCATGCGGAATCCCAGAGTGAAATTATTAGTGCTCATCGATTATTTTTCCCACCGAAAAATAGCGAGTCTCTGGAGTTGCTTGAGAACGAGGACTTCACGATATCGCACTCCGAGCTCGACGACGCGAGGCGGAATCCCTGGGGAGACGCGACGGTCGCCGACTGCGATCTCGGTTCGTTCGCGAGACGAAAAGTTGGCCCGCAGAACCGCAGCAGAGCTCGGTGCTCGTCGAGGAATCGTGAGTCGAATTCGTCGACTTTCGAGCTCCGAGCCAGTCACTCCCAGCACTCGCAGAGCACGCAGACCAGCGAGAGGATTCTCCAGCAAGCTTCGAAAAATCGTGACTGGCTGATAAGGAGAACGAGGAGCGGCCACGTGTACGGCAAGTATCCCATGTAAAAGCCGGAACGACGAGCTCCGAGCAACTCTTGGGATCGTCGATCGTACAATCAGCTACACGCGACTGTTGGAGCAACGAGCAATTCGATCACTGACCTCTCCAATCGAATCCTCGCCGAGACAGTGCACACTCTGTGCCTCGTAAACGCTGCTGACCCTTGCCTCGAGGCTAACGCACGAGGAAGAGCGCGATAACCGATATAATTATTTACGTCACCCCGCGACTAGCCCCGTTTTCGCGCTGATTGCAGCACGAACTCCGGCTAATTGAATCGACCCATATATTTTTTTATATTTCCGCTCTTTATCGACGGATTATTGTACTAACTTTTTTTTAGCTCTCTTGCAAAGTTTTTTTTCTGACATCTCTTGATTTTGCTATAGACTTGTATTTTTGGACGTGCGCATTGTACCGATCGCTCGTTTTTTGTGTAAATATATATTATCTATACGATGAGAAGAATGAAACGTTCAGTATGACGTAGATGAGAGTCAGGGAGATTCTGCCGGAGAAACTGCCCGAGGACTTCTCCGAAATTCTTCCCGCTGCTATGACTTTCAAGAGATGAAGTGTACCGTTCATGTGGTCCATGAGATGCTGGGACTTTAATTCTCGTCTGTCCTTCGCCGCGGGCCCGAGATAAAAGGCGAAACTCTTCTCCACTCCCAGATGAACCTTCGCCCAGTCCTCGATGAAACCAGCTCGAAGGTCTATCAGGTGGCTGCTCTGGCCGTGCTCGTACGCTCCTCCGACGTGCTCGCGGAAAGCTTCGATAGCAGTCTTGGATATTTCGTCCTAGAATTTAAATAGAGTCGCTGCTGTGAACCCGCGTCTCGGTCCTGAAAATTGGGACCTCGGAAGTATCTTATATATATTTTGGGAAATTGTGAAATTGTTTATTGGTTTGGATTTCGTTCCTCACCCTTCGACGTTTAACCCACCCCTCCCCCCCGTTTTTCATTGCATATAAAATGAATTCCGAATTTCCGAAATTCCATTCCTTATGCTCCTAGCGGTTATGTTGGCTCGCGCGCTCGCATGGATCGCATGATTTATAGCATGTGGAAATCCATTCCATGTGCTATAAAAACCGAATTTTCCGAAATATAGCATATGGAATGCAATTTCAGAATTTTGAAATCGATTTATATGCAATAATTTCGGATTTTCGGTTTTGGTAGCGAATAGAATGGATTTCGAAATTCCGTAATTCCACTCCATATGGAATGAGTTTCTACACGCTGTTAGCCATGCGATGCATACGAACGCACGAGCCAACGCGACTGCTGGTTTTTAATATTTGAGCTCACGATGTTGTCGATCCGGCGAGGACTCTCCAGAGTATCCGAGAATGGATAAACCAGAAGCTGTCGTCCCTCTTTGAGAGCCACGAACGAATCGCAGCGGTCATCGAACGCCTCCAACGTGTCGCGAAGTCCGCGAGATTCGGGTTCGGTGAATGGATCTCCGGGAAAATTGGAGTCGCACGATGAGTGGTTGCCTGTCGATGAATGTAAAAGTAGCTCGGCGGTGCTCTCGATAATGAACGTCTGAATGAATTACGAACAGGCCAGCCACTGATACTCGAAATTAGAGTCGAGGTCGACTCCGAAACACTCGCTGCCATTCGTCTCCATCGATCCGTGAAGATTCTTCGGCCAATCACGCCACTGTAAAAAAAGGGACAAATTATTCAGTCGAATGGAATCGAAAATTGCGCTGATTTTTTAATAGTTACCTCCGATCCAGTGTGACTAATTTCGTAGCCATCGGGATTGAGAACTGGAATGATCCACCAGTCCAAGTCACGTTGCTCGACTCTGTTCGCGTTCAGGATTAATTCAGCTGATACGAATATCGCTGACTGAACGGCGTACCAGTCACCCCCATGAATCCCTCGCAAGATAATTATCCAATCTCACCACATCTATCGTTAATACGGTGAAACATGATTTACCGACTCCGGGGTACCTGCCACGACGACGATTATTGGATTTCGCTCGTGAGATGGCCCGGGCTTTGACGAGATACGGATGGAGAGAATCTCGTTGCCGAAATTCGTGTGCACGTTGCTCCAACTACCATTGTGCTGCTGCAGAGGAACCACCACTGCTCTGCCTTCGCTCAATTTTTCTAGGACCGTCAGGTACTCGTAGACCTGTGGAATAGCGTAATAAGAGAAATATGAGGCAAAATTGGCCGAATATTTTTATATATAATTTGTATATGGCTTCCTTATTTGTTACAATATTGTGCATAGCTTTCTCTATAAAAAAATTCGTTGATTGAGTTTGTTTTCACATCGAGAAAGCTATACGCAAAATTGTAACAAGTGAGGAAGCCGAGTGCAAATTACTTAAAGATAATCAATCACCTCATTGAGGTCGGGAAAGGATGCGAAACTATAATTCGCGGAGTAAAATCGCCTGGCGGGCTGGACGAGAGTATTTTTGCTTTCCTCAAATATTTCGGAATAATTGTAACGCAGCGCGTATCTTCTATCGAAGTTATTCTCGTAAGATGTAGTCAACATTCTTGGAAGCGGTTGGGCTTCGCGTCTGAGCTCGGTGGGTTTCTTGGACCACTGAAAGACCGGAGGCTCGGGCGGCCATTCTTGGGAAACGTTGAACGACTCCGTTTTATCCTCCGGACGTTCCGCCTCGAAGTTTAGACCGAGTGGGTCCGATTCGAAGATTTGTGATTCTACAGTTCTACCCTCTAATATAGCGAACTCCGAAAAATCTGCGAGATGTGTATTTTCGACTATCGTAGTAGTGCAGCTAACAAAGATGAAGTGTTGGAGGAATAACGTTAATAGCAGCCCACGTTTCATGAAGTGATCCATTCTCATCGAAAAAAAAATTATGGCACAAAATTTATCGAAACAATCGAAAGCCATTTTTGTAAGAGTTTGGCTGTTCCATGTCAGGCTTGGCCTCGAAGCTACTCGCGAGGAACTTCAGTCGTTCCAGAAATTTTTAAAAATCTCTCACTTCAAACCGCCTCAATATTTAATACGAAAACTTTATTTTTTCCGGAAATAAGGAGAAAATATTGTTTTCCGCAATTATCATTTGTTTCATCGATGCGCACCAGTGTAGTCCAGGTTATCGTATCTGCCATCTTTATCGTGGCTCGTGAGCTCCACCGGCATCTCCAATATCGCTCCCCTATTAATCTTATCGCGCAGATTCTCGTCCATCAATTCCCTGCCCCAAGGAATCGCTCTGGGCTTTGCGTATCTCGACGATCGAGACGCGCGCGTCTGATTAATTAATTCTTCGAAACTCTCCGCGTAAGGTTCGCTCCGTCTCGAGGTGGCCAGAACTTGAATGGCTTTCAGAGTAGCTTTCCCATACTCTTCTAGCCTTTCGGCAGGCTCTCGTTCCTGCTCGCCGCGATGGGCGATGTAAAAGGCGAAGCTGCGAGATATTCCCAAGTGCCTTCTCGCCCAGTCCTCGACGTATCCACTGCTGGGACCTGCGGAAAAATATCGATTATTATCTTTCATCAAATACACTGAAAAAAATTCCAACGACTAAAGTGAAAAAAAAAATATTATTTCAATTCTACTTTCGATTCTTATAATTCCACACGGAATTGAAACGATAATATGTCACCTTGACAACCTTGCCGTCGTTATTTTAATACCATATAGTATTGTACGAACTGAAATAAAAAAAAAAAAATTTGGCAGGCTCGAAGCGAAATTTTTTTTAAATATAGGCAATTCGGAAATTTTTCCTACCGAAAATACTAGCACTGTTTCCAAAATTGAAAAGATTTTTCGGGCCTCGATGATGCCGGTCAAAGACTCCCAGAGCTTCCGTGCAAAGTAGATCCTGCAGTGTTGTGCGAGTCCCAGCGGTCGATGCGGGCGTGGACGAGAACGGATAAACCAGAGCCTGCGGAATAATCAATCACAGTGAAGAAAAATCCTGTCAAATATTGTTTCAGCACTCAGGGCTTGCGCCACAGTAAATGAGTAAAAACGCATGCATATTTCGTAATGTTTTATTCTCAATAAATATACGCTTTATCGATTTAATTTTCTTACAGTGAAAGGAGCATATATATTAAAGAACATTTATGAATTTTTTCATTCAATTTGACTGTCATTTTGTATTTTTTTTATTGGTCGGCGTAAACAATTTTTTTTGGTATTTCCTTTGTAATGTCCGCGATTTCAACTTGTCATTTTATAAGACATAAACAATTTTAATTGTTACTTAACAAATGATATATATTTGTCCTATATATGGTCCTTGACGAGGGAAAAAACAAACTTTCGTGCTTTGTTGAAATCCAACATAAGAATTTAACAGAATATTCTTTACCCTATAAACCATTAGAAAAAAAAGTCGACATTTTACTGTGACCCGTCAACATTCAACATACCTTCGCCCCTTCCTTGAACGCGACGAACAATTTGCATTTATCCGCCTCGTCGGAAATAAAATCACGCAGAGCTCTGCTTTCTATTTCAGAGAACGGATATTCACCGGAATGTTTTCGACAATCAAGCTTACTCCGGTGATCGCGACCTCGGTACGATAATATACATATCGTTGTTGAAACTCGATCTCGCGGTTGTCTATATTTGATTGATACCGTGATATCGGCTAACGAAAACTGCACTCACAGGCAGGTCTCTGGTACAGGAAATTTCTATCCAGATTGACACCCCAGCATCCGCTTCCTGGATTTATGTTCGGCTCGTAATCCCTCGACATCTGCGAAACAATAAAGAATCGATGAAACTTTAATTCCGGAGTATAACCGAGGGCAATAACAGTAATGGTGCGAAACGTCTAACTTTGTTATCCATCGAGTTTATGTAGCCGTCCGGATTCAGCAATGGAATTATCCACCAATCGAAACCGGACAATTTCTTCGTATTGTAACTCGTCACCAGATAAGTTATAATGTGCATTGCCACGTGCACGGCCATCCAATCTCGCCCTCCAATCCCTCGATTATTATTAGTATTATTATTAAAATTATAAGAATAATAATTATTATTATCAAAAATCATAAAAATTATTGTTATAAAAATGATTGTTATTGTAAGGAATATAACTATATAGGGACGGGCGGGGAAAATCTTGGGGCAAAATGAACCCCTACCCTTCGCTTGAGATGAGACTTTTTTTATCAAGAAGCCATATGAAAATTGCAGTTTTCAACTTTTAGGAGGTGATATGAAAATTTTAATTTGTTTACTTTCTAAGTCGCGTGAATTTTTTTTATATTTTTTTTTCTGTGATCCATTTTGCCCCGAGTTTCCGTTTTGCCTCGCTCTCCCGTATGTGCCTTTCGCGATGATTGATCGGAATGAGCGGAGGCCTACCTGCCACTAGCACAACGATCGGACGCACGAACTTTTCGTTCTTTCTCTCGTGATCTCTATCGCCCTCGTCAGTTTCACTTATCTTGACGTAAAGAATGCCCTGACCGGAGAGAGTTCGGTACACGGAATTCCCTCGCATAGAATTTTTAACGTATCCCACTTTGGTGTTATCGGGATCGTAGAGTTTCAACAATTCCAATCGTCTGCCGATCTTTTAAACGCCGACCGAATTGACAATATTACGTTATGGGGGGAGGTGCGTTAATAGAGAAGAATCCGTACTTGCTTCAGAGAGATGTAAGGACGAAATTTCTCCGCGAGGACCCTCGATCTTATCGCTTTCTTCATTCTAATTAAAACAACGTATGAAGTCAATCCGTAATACGAAAAATTGTGCAATAAAAAAAACGTTGCACCGATAAAAATTATAGTATATGATTATTCATAAATAAATCAATAAAAAAACGCGACAAAAACATACTAAACTAAATATACATTTTTAAACAAACTCAAATTATCGTCGAAATAAAAAAATTCAAGGACAATTCCAGGACTCCAAGGACCTCAAGAACCGCTGGACACCATGAATCACTATCTTTCAAAAATATTTAACAGGTGCCAAAAGATTAAGTATGTTTCTTAAATATTTAAGAAACGTTTCTTTGAAATATTCGGCACAATATTAAAAAATATTATTTCCATATATATTTCACAAATATTTCCTAAGATTCGAAAGATTGAAAATATTTCTAAGGTGATTTCAGAATATTTCCTGCAGTATGGAAATCATCGTATATGATTCGCATAATTATACGGTAATCATATCTGCCCGAATGATTTTTGGTATTAAATGACGTTTGGAAATTTGAATAGCCCCGCGGGTAAGGTAGAACAGCTGACAGCGAACGTCCATCGATCGTCGTCGGTGTCATGGGAACGCCAGAAGCCCGCTGCACAAACAAACCCTCATCGTTCGGCAATGATCCCGCCAGTCTCGTAGTTTCCGACACAATGATGACTTGTAGGTCACCGGGTAAACGTCATTATATTCCATTCACACGGTAGTTATGGCAACAAGTATTAGCCTGGAACAGTAATAATCGATTATAGTGTGATGATTCAATGAGCCGAGGACCGCAGTGACCCGTTTCAAGAATGGACAGCAGCGAGGAGGAGGAGACGCAAAATATATCGGCGTTTAGTAAATTCGACGAGAGCATAGATGTGCGAAACGCCGAGGAGATAAAGAGTCCGGTGAACAGCAGACCGGTGACTATGAAGAGGGGTTCGAGGACTTCGGTCGTCGAGAAGGTCGTCGACGACCTCGAGGTGACGTCGCCACGTGGAAAGCGGGAATTCGGAAGATACTCGGGAAACGATCACTCGTTCGAGAAAGTCATGGGACTGGGCAGCGATCCGTCGGACAGCGAGGAGACCGACGACGACGATATTCAGGGCAGCGCTACGAGAATGAAGAGCATCGACCTTTACGATCCGAAGAAATTCGAGGACCTGGAGGTCTCGACCGAGGTCAAGGAACTCTTTCAGAATATCATGAGGTCAGTGGCAAAGCTCAAGATTACAGAGGAAAAAACTCACAAGGGAGGATTTCGATGTGACGAGAATCGACTCGGTCGGTAACAAAAACTGTAATCCATTTTTTTTTTTTTTTCTCGAAGGCTCTTAAACATTTTCTACCAAAACTAAATTATTAGAGTCTACATGAAAGGTTATCAGACACGGATCATGTGGTTTCATTCGGAGAAATTTAACACCCTTTAAGAGTATGAGAAACCTCCACCCTTACTATAATTGTTATTATCGTTTTATTTTCGGGCTCTTTATATTTCTTCATGCTTAAATCTCTTTATACTAGCACTGTTATTTTGGCTTCGATTTCTTAGTATATGTGCCTAGAGGTCCTATTGTACGAAGAAATCACTATTCCTACCTTCCTTCCCGTGCCCAGTTGGTATAAAAAACTATAATCAATTTTTTTTCACAGATACTAGCAGCTACGGTCGAAAGAAAAACTTATCATCTAAAGCTAACATGTAATCAGTTTTCGTGACCGTGACCGTAACCGTCCGTGAAAAAAGTTAATTACAGTTTTTGTTACCGACCGTGGTATTTCACTCTTTAACATATCCTGCCAAAACAAAATTATTAGTCTTCGTGAAAATTTATCAGAGGCCGATAACTTACAAAATTATTAGTCTTCGTGAAAATTTATCAGAGGCCGATAACTTGGGTTTTGCCTCGGGAAAATTCAGCACCCTTTGAGGAAATCGATTACAGTTTTGTTACCGACCGAGCAAGGGTTTCGAGAGCCAAGTTCTAACGTTTAATTGCAGATACACCCCGCAGAAGATCGAGCCGAGTTACAAGCTGATTCCCTTCCTGCCGGATTTCATACCGGCTGTTGGAGACATCGACGCCTTCATAAAAGTTCCGCGCCCGGACGGGGTCGCCGATAAGATTGGTTTGGTCGTCCTGGACGAGCCGTGCGCCAATCAGTCGGAGCCGGCGGTGCTGCACCTACAGTTGCGCAGTCAGAGCAAGAGCGCCGACCCCCGAAAACACACGGTGATAAAGAGGATCGCCAACGCCGACAAGAACCCGAAGTCGATAGACAAGTGGATAGAGGACATGAGCCAGCTGCACAGGAGCAAACATCTCCCAGCCGTTAGTCTCACGAAGCCCATGCCCGACATAGACGCCCTCATGCAACAATGGCCGCCGGACGTCGAGGACAAACTGAACGAGGCCCAACTCGACCTGTCCAACCTCGACTGTGATCTGACGCAACTCGTGGACATCGTGTGCAATCTAGTAGACATTCCCGTTCACGAGGACTCCCGGCTCGAGGCACTGCACACGCTGTTCACTCTCTTTCTGGAGGTCCGGGAGATGAAGGATCGACGATTCTAACCGGACGACGAAAAGTCGTCGATTCTAACCAGGCGATGAAAAGTCGTCGATTCTAACCGGGCTATGAAATGTCGTCGATTCTAATCGGGCGATCAAGAATCGTCGATTCTGACCGGCTGACAATGAATCGTCGATTCTAACGGGTGACAAAGAATCGTCGATTCTGACCAGCTGACAAAGAATCGTCGATTCT
>JAPYZD010005264.1:0-15643 GCA_030522725.1 Ichneumoninae sp. B BG-2022a | reverse complement strand
ATTATGATTATGATTATGATTATGATTATGATTATGATTATGATTATGATTATGATTATGATTATGATTATGATTATGATTATGATTATGATTATTATTTTCAGAGATGCTATGGTCGTTACGACCCTCGACACGTTCACCAGTCTCATGGCTGGTTTTACAATATTCGGCATACTCGGCAATCTTGCTCACGAATTGGGCACCGATGACATAAGCCAAGTTGTACGAGGTGGTACAGGCCTCGCGTTCATATCTTATCCGGACGCTATTGCGAAATTTACTGTTCTGCCCCAGGTGAGACGATTATTTTTACAGCTTTGCGACAGTTTTACCGAATTCAGGGTAGAGCAGGGCAATACGGGGAAGCTAAGAAATTAAGGCCGTACGGACGAGTTCGTGGCTATGCATTGTCTGTTTACTTAACAAAACAAAACAAATAATGAAATTTGTAATGACTATTCTGAAAAATCGCGAAAAATTTGCGTTCAGAGCAAAATGAGGCACCCTCAACCTCACCATCGACTGAAGAACTGATGTTTTGTAATTTGCCACGATTTACGAAGTACCTCACTGTGCCGTAATTGCGCATTATCTTCATGGTTTTAATTGTAATCGTGATACTCTATTTTGCTACACGTCCGCTGTTTAGAACTTACCCATTTTGCACGGTCTCGACTATTTTCTAATATATTTTTATTCAATCCAAATGTTTTTTATTTTTTTATAGCTATTTTCCGTTTTGTTTTTCCTGATGTTGTACGTCCTCGGTATAGGCAGTGCAATCGCTCTGGCAGGAGGAATAATAACGATAATCCGCGACCAATTTCCATCGTGGAAGCACTGGCACGTTGTGCTGGGAACCTCACTCGTTGGGTTCACCGTTGGTATCGTCTACTGCACTCCGGTAAATAAAAAAAAATGAAACGCACGCTGAAAATCTCTGCGACAATGTGTGTGTTTTTTTTTTAAAATATTGTTATTAATATGTACAGAAAGAAAGTTAAACTTATTTTATCTGCTTTAAAAATATTCATACATTTGTACATTTGTACATTATATGGACAAGTGTTTATTCAGTCTGTTCTTAAATTGGTTCAGTGTTCCAGACTCGACAATCGTTGCCGGTAGCATATATCTATAATTTTTTTTTTCCAATTTCAGGGCGGTCAATTCATCCTTGGCCTGGTCGATTACTATGCTGGTTCGTTCATCGTTTTCGTTCTCGCGACGATGGAAGTCTCCGGAATTTTTTGGGTTTACGGATTGGAGAATTTTCTCGACGATGTCGAGTTTATGCTCAAACGGAGACCGACGGTGTATTGGCGAATTTGCTGGGGCCTCGTAACGCCGATTCTACTGGCTGTGATTCTCATCTACACCATCGCTACCCTGACACCTCTCACCTATGGCAAAGAATATTATCCCCCGAGCGCGTATGGTGAGTTTCATCTCAACATTGAGAAAAAAAATTGTTGCTCATAAATTAATAAGAAAAATTGAAATGACGATACATTTTGTGCCAAACTTTATTTTATTTTTAGTATAGACAAAATTAGTCATGATACAAATGTCTGTAAATTATAAATTATAAATATAATTGTTTACCTCTACAGCCGCCGGTTGGACTCTACTCGCATTCGGAGCTCTGCAGATTCCCTTCTGGATGGCGTACGCGATCCTGTCCAACAGGGACCTGGGAATACGCAAGGTAGCAAACACAATTACGACCGCACGCGTAGACCTTCGTTGAATCGAGATGTGTATTAATTGTGTTCTGTTTTTTTTTGGATAGATGGTGCAAGCTGCGTTCGAACCGTTGCCCAGTTGGGGACCGAGAAATCCAACTCATCACGCGGCGTGGCGACAATTCAAGGAAACGATGAAGAAGAAAAAAGACAGTCGCACGAGTTCGAAGATCAAGCAGCTGATTTACGTTCTGTTCGGACAAGAGGACAGACTGACGTGAACATCGCGTTCTTTTTTTGTCTCATACTTCCTTGTCAACTACCTCGGCTCTCGCCTACACTTGCTTAATTCGTAAATACTATTCCTAAAGCTTGCCGCACGGTTTTTTTTTATGTTTGTAAATAGTTTTTGGATCGTGGATCGTGGTTCGATTTTTATAACCCTGGATCGCCAGACCTCTGTGTTCATGGCTTTGTAACTTTTGAACAAATGGCTATTTTTTTTGGATCTAATTGTAGTGAAATCGAAACGTCGGGCTCGGTCTGAAAATAATAAACTGCGATGGGTTACAAAAAAATTGTTTGTTCGAAAGTTATAACATTTAAAACAAAAACGTGAGAGAAAAACCGGGGACAATGCGTTGCATTCAACCGCGGTGTGATGCACTAGGGTTAAAATGTTAGTATTATCATTAGTTAGGGGCAGGTAACTAAGGTGGAGAGACATTAGGTGAATTTTCGGTTTTTTTGTTTTTTCGAAAACTATTCATTCTATATCAGTCGGTTTAAAAAAATTATAAGCTGTGTACGTTAAGCTATCTTGAGGATTTTTTTCTACAAACATGAGTCGAACGATTGCTTTCTTGGTCACGTAGTTTGCGGCGCCCACGATGTAAATTTGTACATATGTTGTCGACCTATCTAATGCAATAACAATCAAAATTATTGAAGTAATACAATTCTACGTAGATAACGAGAAAATTTTTCAACGTGAAAAACTACATCGTGTCAACATTTGGCTGGAATCGGTAATTGACGCTTCGATTTTGAAGACCATGTTTCGAGATAATTGCATTCGAAGTTTGGTAAAGGGATGACAAGCTCGGTTGTCTAGTCGCGCCACGGCCCATCCTCCATAATTTCGATCATTTTTTTATAATCTCAGTAAGACATGTGTACTCAATATTATTCATACTTAAAACTTTAAGAAAATAAAAAAGAATTGTTTTTTCAAAAAGGACCAGCTGCCTGGTTAAAGGTCCCCAGCACGGCAGCTAGGCGTGCGGCGGCTCGACCGATTGAAAAGTCTTCCGGTCAATCGCTTATAACTCGAATATAATCGCTTATATCCTCAATTTAAAAAATGTCCACATGAAATTTGCACACAATATTCTTAACATTTCAAACTTAAGAAATATAGAAGAATTCCACTTAGTTACATGCCCTTAATGTGACGATTGATTCAGTATTATGCATATATATGACAATGGAGCGAGAGAGTTCTGTGATTTATCAGTGAAATTAATAAGAAAGTCTGTAACCGCGATGTAGTTGTGGAGTCATCCCTCTAGACGAACGATTAATTTATCTCGCCGTAAAAGAGTCGCAAGCTCGTCAAGAAAAAACAAATAATATCGCGGGCTTGTCCCTATTAACGTGCTAATTCCCAGCGCCGTGTTTCACTAATTTTTCATACATTGTCAGTTCCACGTAACTATAAAATTCTGCACTATCGAGCAATCGCTTCTCCATTATCGACGAGCCTAGATTTTTGCGGACTTGTCCCCTATCAAATTTACATACGTCTTTTATCACTTCGTGTCTTCCATGTAGCTATTTTTTTGTACTCTTATAGTACTTATGTTAATTACGTATCGATAATAATTAATAAATCAAGTAGCAAGATAATAGCCCGATTTTTATTCTGTAATTCTCTGTCACCCACAAAGAAATAAAACTTCCTCCGATCGACTACAATTTGCATACTGATTTTATCACTGCGTTTTCCATGTACCTATTTTTTGGCACTATTATAGATTCTCACCTAAGGTTAATTACGTATAGATATTAATTAATAAATCGGCACATTTACATCTCTATCAATCATAACTTTACCAGAAAACAACTCTACCAGATAATAACTCGGCGAAAAAAGACAGCTTTGTCAACTCTACCAAAATCTCTACCCGAAAGTAAAAAAACTACCGGAATACAAGGGTAGCCTTGTATTCCGGTCGAGTTTTACTTCCATTCCGGTAGAGTTTTATTTCGATTTTGGTCGAATTTTTAAAACTTTTTGGTAGATATTTTGTTAGACTTTCTGATCCGGTAGAGTTGTAACATGGTAGAGATGTTTTCAGGTAGAGTTGTGAGTGATAGAGATATAACTGTGTCAATAAATTAACTAGCACGCCAATAGCCCGATTTTTATTCCATAATTCTATTACCCAAAAAATAAAGTAAAACTCGTTCTGATCGACCACAATTTTAATTCTTCGTCTCACACTCTTAACAGCCGTTGACTAGACTGCTGTTGCAATTCCGACAGCGTTCCAAATCCGAATAAGATAACAATGTTCGAGCACAACCGTTCCGTTTTACACACGCTCGGTTCTCACTTATCGTTGAATATTGCACGAATCGTACGTTTCAAACACAATCGGCTGGGCCTTCGAATTTCGATGTGACATTGTTATCTGGCAATAAAAGTCATTTGCACTTATAATAAATTTTACAATCGCAAAATCTTCGCGGCGATAAGAATTCGAGAGCTGCGATCTCTCGCGCGAGATTGCAAAGAACAGTCGTTTCCGAAGCAGATGATCGTTTATCGTACCTCGCCAAATCGCGAGTATCATCGTGCAATGTAGTGCGGTCCCCCGCGAAGACAAGTATAGTCCGTGAGAATGGTGAGCGACCCCAATTTTATCTTTTCCTCGCATTGAAATGAAAAACAAAGCGCATTTATTTATTTCTCGTTCATTCCCCGTAGAGGAAGTTATGTTTTTCAATATAAAAAATTTAAATAATATAGAGATATTAGTGTCGGATTGATTAAAATAGTTCGAAACATCAAGAGACACGAGACATCGAGTTCTAAATCGGCACGTGAATCAAGTAACACTGAACAAACAAATAATATCGCGGGCTTGCCCCTATTAACGTGCTAATTCCCAGCGCCGTGTTTCACTAATTTTTCATACATTGTCAGTTCCACGTAACTATAAAATTCTTCACTATTAAGCAATCGCTTCTCCATTATCGACGAGCCTTGATTTTTGCGGACTTGTCCCCTATCAAATTTACGTACGTCTTTTATCACTTCGTGTGAATAGTGTTGTGTCGTACCTCATGAAAATAAACCATGTGTCGTCGAATGGTTATCATTGAATCTGAATGATGTAGTAAATGGTGCATTAGTGGTAACCATTCGCTCTGAATGGTATCGATGGTGAACACTTTTAATGATTCCTATTCATCCTTTGACCATTGGTGATTGGTAACGATTTGGAGTGTAACTATTGGTGAATGGTAACCATTCGAGATATTACCATTGATCAATTGTAACTATGCAGAGCGTAACTATTAAGCAATTGTAATCATTTGGTGTATTACCATTGACCAATTTTTTTTTTCTGATTTTCCCCCGTTTTCAGGCATCTGCGCCTATTCCGGATCGGCCCGGGTCAGTAGCCAGTCCCCCCTTGCCATGACATTTCTGCCATCGGCATAGGGAAACTGCGGAAAACCTATGCCGATACAGTCAGTCTCAGGTTCGATTCCTGGCATGGCAGCTTCGTCGCGTTTCACCGAGAATGTAAACATGGAGTTACGTGCGAGTGACCGATGTATATATCTGGAGCTTCGTCCCGCCCATATTTTTATTCTCGGCGAAACTACGAAACCGGGAATCGAACCGTCGACCTGCCAATGCTTTGGTTTAGAGGCGAGCACGCTAACCACTAGACCACCGCACCGGTTTACCATTGACCAATTGCTACTATTTAGAACACTAAAATTGATGAATGGTAACTATTTGGATCATTAACATTGGCTAATTATAACTGTTAGGAAAATGGCCATTGACTATTATAGCTATTCGGGGCACAAGGATCAAACAATGGTTCCTATTTCAGTCTTTGCTTTTAACAAATTTAACACTTAACTTTTAATATACGAAATAATTCCCATCTATGTTCCTCGACTCTTAGTCCGAAGTTGTGGTACCCCTTCCTAGGCGCTCTATAGGGGTTTTATTTTCTGGAGAAAAATATATTTGGATCAACGTAAAAAATGAAACTCTATAAGTGGTTACCTGCTTGTCCCGACCCTTATCGATGTCTTTATGTATTTCGAGAGCACTCGTTCAGCTGTCACAGCAAACATTACATTTCCTTAAATTCAAAACGATAGACAGAATCCGACATCTCTTGTGAACGTTTCTCATGAACATCAGAACGATTTTTGTACTGACTAAAGCTTTAATTTATTTGATTTTCTGATATTTTTTACGATTATAAATAGAGGAAAAGTGGCGAATATGGCTCACCTCGATTAACAGGTAAATCAATTATATATGGATCGGGGCATATTCCGCACTTTTACCCTACTCACAAATAACAAAATGACTATGCATTATTATGTGTTAGTGGTGACTCAGTCATTAAAATACCAAATCAACTTTTATGTCATACATGTCAGGAAATTACAGAATTGATTGGTAGTGCAGTACCAGAGCTCTCGTCTGGTAAGGTGAAGGTCGTTGGTTCGATCCGAACATCAGTCGAAAGTTTTTTCCCAACATAATTAGATTGAAGTTTGACTCACAAGAACTAGTCACAAGGTCGAAACACTCTAATGCAAGAATAAAATCTACATTCTTTTTTTCATATTATTTACTTTAAAATAATAACCAATGATGTGATCATCAATGATGACCATTAAAAAATTATATTGTTACCATTGGGAAATTGAATGGTTATCATTGAGAAATTGAATGGTTACCGTTGAAAAATTGAATGGTTGTCCGAATGGTGCGCCAATTTACCACTGGACATATTCCAATAGTTTTTTCTTAATGGTCCAATCGTTCATTTTCATGAGGGATTATTAAGAAAAATGTATTCGAGGCATAATTTAAAAAAACGAATGAATTATTCAATTTAAATTTTATGAGATTTTAATACTTTTCGAATTTCACTCTCACAATAATCATTGCGACTCTGACGGCAAAAAATCTTGAGCATTCTAGTTGAAATATTGTACATATATTTTAAAGAGTGAAAATCGGAGGTTGAAATTTGATAAAATTTTGATTTTTCGAAAAAAATTGTTTTATCTTTGATTTTTCGTTTTGTGACGGATGATCGCTTGGATGTAGGTTTCTCTAGAATGGCATGTCGAAGATATCGATGTGAATGAAGTTGTCTTTATTGCTCGGAGGGTTTTGAAGAGTGTCGGTCGGCGCTGAACTGATTGAAGCGGGCATTAAGTTGAGGGCTTCGCTCTCGCCTTTACAAAGGATCAAAGTCGGGACGATGTTTTATCAGTCGCGTCGCATGATAAGTAAGGACCTGCTATCTCGGCCTTCCAGCCGAGGGATTTAGTGTCCCGGATGCGTGATATCCTTAAGGGCTTCCACGAAGAACGTATCGAAAAATAATGCGCTGACAATTAACAAAGTGGCTTGGGCCGTTACAGTCTTTTAACGTCACGTAATGCGTACAGTTCCTCCATGACCTAAAATTGCTCGATGTACTTTCTCACAGAAGAGAGTCATGCGCAAACAGTAAACAAAAATTAGGAAGAAATATGTAAATTACGTTTGCTTCCGTATTTCTTTCAGAAGGCAACAAAAAAACCAAAGGAGGTCGGGGCCGTCAATATTTTCGATAATGAAGCTTACGAGGACGATGAATTTGGCAATTCATCTCGCACAACGGCGTCGGCAAAGAGCTCAACGATCGGGACTGTCGATAAGCGCGCAAAAGATAAGAGAGTCTGGAACAACAGTATAGAGTTTCTCATGTCGTGCGTCGCCTTGTCCGTGGGTTTCGGAAATATTTGGAGATTCCCGTTCACAGCTTACGAGAACGGCGGTGGTGCTTTTCTCATACCGTACATAATAGTCCTTATTCTCGTTGGCAAACCGTTCTACTATCTGGAGATGATCGTTGGACAGTTCTCCGGCAAATCGTCCATCAAGGTCTGGAACGTATCGCCTGGCTTCGCTGGTACCATTTTATTCAAAAAGTGTTGATTTTTTTTACGACCCGGAAAATATGACCGTATATTATTCATACACGATCGTACACGATCATACAATGAAACCCCGATTATCCGGAGTGCTCGAAGAACCTCATATAACTAAATCTACGGTTAATCCGATTTACATCTCGTAATTTGTTTTATTTTTAAAATTTCAAAAAAGTGTAATTCACGATATATGTATTTTTCCTTAGCACTTAAAAAAATTCTTTATGTAACTCATGCATGAAAAGCGCTACTTTCCGTGCCTGCCGAGAGTGGCGTAGACGGCGCTCTGCAGCCATGAGTTTAATAATTTACTGGCGCATGCGCAAATCGGATCCTTTGCGTGCGATTTACTTTTAAGCATGCGCAGTTCGGCTCCTTTTACTTTTGCGTGCGATTTCAGGAAATTATTGCACGCTGTTCGCAGCGCCACAATCAGCAGGCACGGAGTAGCGCTTTTCTTGCATTCGTTACATAAAATAGTATGTGATGCTTGTACGTAAAAGCGGACACCCGACAGCGGTTGTGAAGTGTATATATATACTTGTGAAGTGTACATATACTATTATTTGGGGAGTCTTAACAAACATGTCTTTTCGTAAAATTTTGCCATAATATTCAGATAAAAATTAAAGACAAAAAAATGCAGTATCGCCAAAGTGCTATCTATGGTACACTGGGCATAAAACGGTCAGTTAATGACGAGCGTGTACTTGTATAAAAAGCCTTCTTTTTTCATACATTGCATTAATGACTCTTTTTTTTGTAATAATTGTAACTATAGTTTGTTTTGGATTTTGTCAATTTAGCTTTCGCAAGTGTTTCCGCGACTACTAGAATGCAATATTAATTTGCATACCTAATAAATATTTGTTTAATGTAAAAAAACTGTGTTTTGCTTCCTCTATGAGGAAGCAAAACACAGTTGGGACGTGCACTTTTAATCCGCTCGCGGTCAATCGGGGTTCTATTGTATATGAATGTATACTAATCATACATGATTCGTTTTTTAACCTGGGCATCAAATACAATTTCTTTGTTTAGGGTGTTAAAAATGTACGTGATTTAATTTATGTTATTTTTTTTTGATAATCAGGCGTCGCCTGGGCGCAGATGTGCTCGACGATAGCTCTCGCTACCTACTACTGTGCCCTCATGGCTCTGACTCTTTTCTATCTGATATCCTCGTTTGCCGAGGAACTGCCGTGGGCCCGATGTCTCGAAGATTGGGCCGATATTTGCGTGAATTCGGGAGGACACAGCAGCGGCCTCAATCGAAGTGAAAATTTAATTTTCTTCGACACAACGCAATCCAACCAAGCCACGATGAGAAGCTCAGCCGAGTTGTACTTCACGAAAGTCGTACTCAAGGAAACTAATTCGATCGACGCCGGTATCGGGATGCCTGACTGGAAATTGACCCTCTGCCTTCTTGGAAGCTGGATAACCGTGTGTCTGATACTCTCCCGTGGAATCAAGAGTACCGGAAAGGCGTCTTATTTTTTAGCTATTTTTCCGTACATCGTTCTCGTCTGTCTTCTCGGACTTGTCATTTCCCTCGAGGGTGCGTCGAACGGTATCATATTCTTCGTCACACCTGTGTGGAGCAAACTTTTGGATCCGAAGGTCTGGTACGCCGCAGTGACACAGTGCTTCTTCTCACTATCCGTCTGCTTTGGCGCGATTATCTCGTACTCGTCGCACAATGACTTCAGACACAATATATACAGGTTGTTCGACCGGATATGAAAATGTCATCGATCCAACCATGACGCAAATGCAATGGTGTTTTTTTTTTTTTTTTTCAGAGATGTTATGATCATAACGAGCCTGGATACGTTCACGAGTATGATGGCCGGATGCACGATCTTCGGGGTACTCGGAAATCTAGCATTCGAAATTGGAACCGACGACATCGGGTCGGTAGTCCGTGCTGGCACGGGCTTGGCTTTTATATCTTATCCGGAAGCGATAGCCAAATTTATGGTCGTGCCGCAGGTATGATTACTTTTTTTCTGGGAGAAACCTTCCAGCGCGAGTTATTCCCAGTGGCCAGACTGGGCCGGTGGAAAAAGAATTGTTTTTGAAAAATTGCGAATCGCAGCTCTTCGCCGTTCTATTCTTTCTGATGATGTTCGTACTTGGCGTTGGAAGCTCGGTGGGGATGGCCGGAAGTATTATAACCGGTATCCTCGACCAATTTCCAAATTTCAAATACTGGCAAGTTGCGTGTCCCGCCTGTTTCGTCGGATTTCTCGTTGGACTCGTTTACGTGACTCCGGTGAGTATGAAATAACGTTCTCGTTCTCCTAATCCAGGTTAAAAGATAAAGTCGCTTTCGTCGTGGGGTTCGGACTCAAATATCGAACCTTTAAGGTGGTTTATGCATTTAGGTAAAATGTAGATAGATTGACAAATTTGATATAAAATCTGAGATTAGGGTTTCTAGAACGTGTCTGAATTATTTTGCATTTTTTTACCGTTTGGTTTCAAAGATATATGTCCGTAAACATAGTCAATTTTACACGGTAAGGTTAAGAAAAGTTCATACTTGTCGACTAGATTGAAGAATAAATAATCGCTTAATCGATTCCATGAACAATTCCGAAAATACGTTCGCGATACCAGACTGATTAACTGTACCGTTTAAAAGATAAAGCGAAAATTCCGATAAATTTGCGGCAATTTTCAATGCGACAAGAGGGTCATGAGTCACGAGTTCCAGTCGGTACCTTACCATTTTCTCATATCTTAATGGAGGTATAATGGGTCTTATAAAGAAATATACCTATTTAAAAAAAATCTGTATTGACCATCGAGGAATTTTTGCAAACTGAATAAGAGAATTTTAGAATATTTAATTCTAATCTTCTTTTCGAAACGACTTTTCGCCGAGGCTGTTCACTCATGTTCACTCACTGAAAGTTAGACTATGGCGATACAGCGGACGCCCCGCGAGCCATTGAAATCGCAACGTTCTCAAATTATGCTTCTTCATAAAAATATATGGCTGCAAGTCTAGTCAAGTCCGAAACTTTGCACCGATATTTTCATTTTATGACAACGGTCCAATAATGAAAAAATATTACGAGTAATTAATCTAAGCCTATAATGAATTTTTAAGACAAAAATCAATGATAGTTGAAAGCAATAGTCACTGGTGTGACTTCAAAGTACAGCATGATCCATCTTAACAGTCTCTTTACCGTTCAGAATTATTTTCAACTCAAAATTACTCGATATAAAAAAAATATGTATGCATTTTTTTTCTTTTTTATTCCAGGGCGGTCAGTTTATTCTAACGCTGGTGGATTACTACGGTACATCATTCGTCGTATTTATCCTTGCATCTTTCGAGATATGTGGATTAATATGGGTGTACGGTTTCGAAAATTTTCTGGACGACGTCGAATTCATGCTCGACAAAAAGCCGAGTCTCTACTGGCGATTGTGCTGGTTCGTCGTGACGCCACTAATTTTAATAGCTATTTTTCTCTACACCGTTGCGACCTTGTCACCGTTGACCTACGGAAATTCGAAATTCCCATGGACCGCTCATATCGCAGGATTCCTGATCCTCGGGATCGGGGCCGGCCAGATACCGTTTTGGGCTGCGGTAGCTCTATTGAAAAATCGTCATTCACCTTTGCGAGAAACATGGAAAAAAGCGTTCTCACCGTCGTGCGATTGGGGACCGCGATTGGAGGAGGACAGACGAGAGTGGCTAATTTTCAAAGAGAAGAAAGCAAAGATTAGAAGTCTTCGAACACAGCCGCGATGGTTGCAAAATATATATGTGCTATTTGGAATTAAACCAATGTAGTAACTATAATGTTTTAAATATTTTTAAATTTGATTAATTATTTCTATCATTCATACAAAGAATTCTCAATACAGTTAATTTAATTAAGTATCAATACAGTTCATTTAATAAATTATTAATATAATAATTCATACATAATATTAATTATATTAATTTGCATAAACGCTTTACAATCGATCTGAGGCTCGCAGAAATTATCGGAAATGTGAAAAATGTATAGACAAAAAAAATGCACACTAATAACGTACATCACTAAAATTTCAGAAAATGATCGACCAGCCGAACTTATAGTTTTCCTTTAGTCGTCCAATGGCCGAACAATATCATGTTCTGCCTTCTTCGTCCGTAGTCGGACGAAGCAGGCCGATTTATAATTGACTAATATACTATTAGTCAATTATTAACAAATTTACTATTGACTAATAATTAATCAGTTCGCAAATATCATTACTTAAAACTGAAATAAGCATACCTGGTGATTGATAGCCGGCTGAACGATAACGTCGTATACTACATCTTGCCTTTCTCTATTGAATCGGCCGGACCGATCGTGGTTTCATTGGCCATTTCTATAAAAATGCGTAATGGGATCTCGCCCCATTATCAGTTTTTCAAAAAAATGGATAATGGGGCGAGATCTCATTACACATTATTTGAAAAATGGATAATGGGGTGAGATGCTATTACCCATGTTTTGAAAAATGCATGATGCCTTGTTTGCCCATTATAATTTTCGCAGCCCTGCTCAACGGTAGGTATGAAATTTATAAGACAAGGTTTCAAAGGAATTCGTTACATTTTAATTCGTGAATGTGGTGGCCCGCCGCGCATTGGAAAACTCATGAAAAAAACGATGGTCTATATTCACCCCCTGTACCTTACAGACCGTTCAGAATTTCCCGTTATTAGAAATTCCTCGGTAGACAGCGCCGGTGCCCTATCGAGATCTGGCTCGCGATATGCAAGCCCAAACATGCATCGTAGGAGGCCGTTTTGCCAGTATCAGTTTCCCGTTCGCTACGCAAGGGTCGCGATCCCTTATGGAATAATTTAGTAGACGTGCAAATCGTATGCAATTCGAATATAAATAATCTTCCCAACGTCTACAGCATCGTTTAAGCAATTATTTATTTCTAGTACAGACTACAAAACGATTGATAAATATTATATTCACCAGAATGCAACTGTCACTTGATTAGCTCTGTTCTATAGTGTGTTAATACAACAGAAAGATAATTATTTTCATCCCTGTCAATGATCAAATTATTATTATTGTACGAAAATCTTTTTTTTTGCAATTAAATCGACGCACGAATAAAAATAAAACTAATAAAAATACTTTGTTAATAAGAAGTTAATAGAAAAAATCCCAAAACCCACTGGATGGGTAAGTAATGTCTTTACAGTAATTTTGACGGATTTTGGAGTGTGACGCGCTAAGAATTAAACTTCCCGTTCTCGCTTCAACTTTCAAAGTGTCCATCTGCCACTTGTGTTTATTAATCGTGTCGATTACTGCGGGTTGTGAATTGATCGTACATCGATCGAGAAATTTCGCACACTTGGAATGACATACTCCGCACGTACTCTTTCTTCGCTCGAACTTCTTTACACCTAAAATAAAAAAACATAAAATAATATAAAAATGCCCTTAAAATGTAAGGCAGATAATAAAAATAATACTTACGCTCTCAATAAAGGATTATCAAAGCTTCTATCCCACCAACCCTCCGGCACCTGTCCGATGCTTGTGCGTGGCGTGCGAGCTTAGTATTTTTCGGCCATTTCATGGCAATTAGTTGTGTCGAATCAAGTTAGTCTCTTCCCAGCTTTCGAACCAACTAGTCTTCAACAACTACTTGAATTCATTCTTGTCTTCAACTAGTCCTTTATTCACGCGGTTAATCTTGCATTATAGTAGTAGTGTTTATTTCCTGTATACCCGTGAGGGTTTTTACATAGCTCCCACCTGTACATATTTCCCCCCTTATAACTACATCAAGTATCTACTTCTATGTGCGGCTTCCTTCGCCTTTTACCAAAAATATCTCGCATCTCCACCTTACCTCTAATTACATACCATAGTATGTAATTAGATTAACCTTATTATCACGTATTCCTTATCTTCGGTCACATACCATATTCCTTATTACTAACTACAGCGTTTCTGTGGCCCATCATACCTAACTTCTCACCCACGCAGATTCCTCCATTCCATACTCTTTATAATATATCTTAATTCCAATTAATCATTCCGTACTTCCATTTTTCCACCCTGTATCTGTCACAAACACTCATTTCAATTCCTACTAAATGTCTACCAGTTGCTTTACTTTTCGGCTTATCTCTCACTGCCGCCTTCGTCCCCCACTTGGACTGTTTATTTCCACATTTTTTCGCACTTGAAATTTCTATCGAGTCCATCCCATGCTTCCTTAATTTTCCGACGAAGCTGACTCCGACGAAGAATTTTTCTGAGTTTATTGAAAAATTACTAAAAACTGCCTAATTCGAGTATACATCGAGGTATCGATCGGAAATTTGACATGGGAATGGACTAACACTGTACAATGTATGGTATTAAATTTGGCGAAAATGGATCGAAACGTTAAAATTTTATGGGATTGTGAAATTTTTGAATTTTTTGAAAAGTTGTATTTTTTCGACACGAGTTTATGTATCAAGTGTCGCCCTAGGAGTAAAATAATTCGGAGACTCGTCATCGGTGGGGGAAAATACATTAGACGTGGCCACAAAACCGTGAATATTGGATAATTGACTTAATAATAAAAAAAAATCTTTTTCCAAAACCCTGTATTTTCGTTAATTGAAGTAGGTACACGGATCTGACAAAGCGAAGACATCGGTGTATTTTTTCGCGCTGAATTTAATAAAATGTTCCCTTTAACAATTGAAGATGGCGGAAACTGGGCCGCTTACCTTAATGCTGTAATGTATCGAGGTCTTCCAGCCAATCCCATGGTTCGTTGAAGATACCATTCGTGGATTTTTGGGTACAGCGGCAATGTTCCACGTTCTGTCCGACCTATTATTTTGGTGCCTAATAACAAGAGAGGACTCTTGTTATTTCACACCCGTCTCAACATCCCGAATCTTCCACGGTCGAAATGTGCAACGTTTTCTCGTCCCAAAGCATCTGCGTCTCAATCTTCCATTATATTTTATATTCAATCAATCTACGACTTCGATTATTCCATTATTCACGTCGCCGTTATCTTTTGATTCGACCTGTTACAAAAACCTGCTTAAATACTTGGATTGTAGAACGGAATATTTATTTTAGTCCGCGAACTGAACCAATTAATTTTATATACTTCGTTACATACAAGTATATCGTAAAAGACCTCTAAGGTTTCGCGATCAAGTTCTCACCTCCGAGTCGCCGTGTGCAAGTTATTCGTCCTACCATTATATTAATACCGGAATGTATATACGGAACCGCTTCCTTATATAAACACATTGAACTTCAACTGTCTTTGACAACGATTCCGATAATCCGTGTTTATGGATATCAGAAAATAAGCATCCTTAAGGTCTAACGATGCCATAAACGAGCCTGGCGATATAAGTTTCGTGGCCGGTCGACGGTCCTCCATTTTAAAGTGACTTGTTATTAAGAATTTGTTAAGATTCTTTAAATTAAGTATGAATTTCTTTTTTCCATTCGACTTGTCGACCAAGAAATACGAGGAAAGGAATTGGTTTTGGCATGGTCTACAATATTCAATAGCTTCTTTCGTTATTAAATCATCAATTGCAGTTGGTAACTCGCGTTTTTCGAGCTCTGATCGATTTGGTTCTCTTGGAGTACAGACTTGTCGGACAGGTTCAGCGAATGGAATTTTATAACCGTCAACGCACT
>JAPYZD010005263.1:0-11755 GCA_030522725.1 Ichneumoninae sp. B BG-2022a | reverse complement strand
TCGAATAAACAACTTATATATATATAACACATTAGCATAGACGCAGTTCGACACGTATTCGAGGTTACTACACGTTGAATGAATTCAATGCACTGTAGATGAATAGCACGCAGCTGCAACATTTTTATAGCAGACGACAAATAATCGCAAAGGCAATAGTAGCTAATGGCGGGCGCCTGTCGATATATCTGAATAGGCTTTTGGCCCGTTTTTTGAAGTTAATTATCTCTGCCATTTCACATTTATTTTCCTATTCCTTTGCTACGAACACACTACCACATGCACAGAACTAGTGTGCCAAATTCTGTCAAGAGACATTGCGCCGTTTCTACAAACACTGGAGACAACGAAAACAGCAAAATCGGGGGGCCTCAGTGAAACGCATAACTCCCGTCTTTTTGCCCCAGCGGGCAGTTGGGAGTTAAAAATAGTTCCCAGGCGGAACGTTTACATTTTATAATTACGGCAGTGACTTGGTTACAATATCTTGGTTACAACTATACTTATAGTTTAACCAATTGAATATATACGATCAAAAACTATCTGTACAGACGTTCCACCTGGGAACTATTTGTATAGTAGAAAATACTATTCTTTTTTCTCAGTGTAATGCGAGTGGTCGCCGAAATACTTCCGATCGAACGGGAGGGCGAGATGCGATTCGTTTCGTGAATGAAAACAAAAATAAAGTTGGGTCGTAAAATTAGGGGACTTGTAAATGTTTACAATTGTCAGAGGAATTTTAGTTACTCGGCCTCAGATGTGCGTAGGCACGGATAGTTTGACGTGCAATAAAATGAAGGAGATACTGCGGGTGGTCTCCGAATGACTTCCGGTCTCGTTTCGTGAATGAGAAGAGAAATAAAGTTGGAACGCGGATCGAAAATCGAGAAAATTCGGGGACTTGTAAAAGTTTACAATTGTCAGAGGAACATTAGTTACTCAGCCTCGATTTGCGTACGCACGGACAGTTTAACGTGCAATAAACTGAAATAGATAATGCGGGTGGTCTCCGAATGACGTCCGGTCTCGTTTCGTGAATAAAAACAAAAATAAAGTTGGATCGAGGATTGAAATCCAAGAAAATCGGTGGACCTGTAAAAGTTTACAATTGTCAGAGGAATTTTAGTTACTCAGCCTCGATTTGCGTACGCACGGGCAGTTTAACGTGCAATAAAGCGACATAGATAATGCGGGTGGTCTCCGAATGACTTCCGGTCTCGTTTAGTGAATAAAAACAAAAATAAAGTTTGATCGAGGATTGAAAACCAAGAAAATCGGTGGACCCGTAAAAGTTTACAATTATCAGGGGAATGCTAGTTACTCAGTCTCAGATTTACGTCCACACAGACTGTTTAGCTTCCAATAAACCGAAAGAGATAATGCGGGTGGTCTCCGAATGACTTCCGGTCGACCGGGACGCCGAGAAACGATTCGTTTCGTGGATGGAAAGGGAAATAAAGTTGGAATCGCCGATCGAAGACCGAGAAAATCGGTGGACTTGTAAAAGTTTACAATTGTCAGAGGAATGTTAATTACTCAGTTAGGTACGAGGGCTCGGCTTATAACCGTCAGACATTTCGGAATTCGAGGGGCGAAGCCGAGAGAGAGTGTTAAAGGGGGCTTCCTGTTCGTGGGCATGCTGTGCTTAGATGGCGTCGGCGTCGGCTAGGGAAAAATTCCGAGAAACGAGGTTTCTCTCGACGCAGGCTGCCTCGGAACCTTTTTCGAAGGTACCGCCCTGCCCTTTTCGTTTTACAAAGCTAAAAGACGTTTCTATGTATTTCCCTCAACGGTTGTTAAAAATCTTCGCATACCTCACTAGACCTTATCGCTTACAGATAAAATGCATAACGAATAAACAAACAAAATCAATTACCCTGAAGGTATCTGCATGACACGAAATTTCATCAGTAATTCAAATTTCATTTAGTAATTCAATGCACTGCTTTAGGAAGAACAAAAAATTGTTCACTCGTGGAATTTCATTTTTCAAGTGTAATTCCCCGAGCGAAGATTGTTCGATGCAAAACACAACCTTTATAACTGGATGAAATTTAGTCCCATGCAGATATGTTCGGGATCATCAAAAAATGACCCTGAAGATATCTGCACGACATGAAATTTCATCTTTGGCAAGTCAATGCACTGCTTTAGGAAGAGCAAAAAAATAGATCAATCGTAGAATTTTATTCTCTAAGTAAACTTCCCAGAGTGAAGTATGCGCAATGCAAAACACATTCGTTATAACCTTATAACTCAATGAAATTTAGTCTCATGCGAATATCTTCAGCGTCATAAAAAAATGACCCTGAAGATAACGAATAAACACACAAAATCAATTACCCTGAAGATATCTGCATGACACGAAATTTCATCTGTAGTAATTCAATGCACTGCTTTAGGAAGAACAAAAAATGGTTCACTCATGGAATTTTATTTTTCAAGTATAATTCCCCGAACGAAGATTGTTCGATGCAAAACACAACCATCGTAACTGGATAAAATTTATCAAAAAATGACCCTGAAGACATCTGCACGACCTGAAATTTCATCTTTGGCAGGACAATTGATTGATCCAAAAGTGGATCAATCATAGAATTTTATTCTCTAAGTAAACTTCCCAGAGTGAAGTATGTGCAATGCAAAACACATTCGTTATAACCTTATAACTCAATGAAATTTAGTCTCATGCAAATATCTTCAGAGTCATAACAAAATGACCCTGAAAATATATGCACGACATGAAATTTCATCTTTACCAACTCAATGGCCTGCTTTAGGAAGAACAGACAATTATTCACTCGTAGAATTTCACGATGATGTCCGGTACGAGATTCAAGGACATTCAAGGACAATTTACAGAACATTTCCGGGACATTTATAAAAAAAATGAAGTTATGCATATCGCGCACGACGTACGAAATAACATTTAGTTCGATAACCGTTTTCGTTCACGTCAACATCGGTTCAGAAAAAGTAACAACTCACTATGCATGAATGTATCTCAGCGAAACTGAAACGCACATTTTTTTTTAGGAAAGTCGCTGATAATATACATTTTGGAACAAACTCAAATTTGCGGGGAAATAAAAAACTCAAGGACATTAGGTGAACTTCAAGGACATTCCAGGACTTTTTCAAGGACAGGCAAAATTCAAGGGCAGTTCCTGGACTTCAAGAACTTCAAGGACCGCTGAACACCATGTTCATTCGCTTAATGAACTCACCCGAGCGAACTTTGTGCAAAGCAAAACATATCGGTTACAACTCGATGAAATTTAGTCTCATGCAGATATCTTCACAATCACTAAAAACATCAAATCCAACCTTCCACATGGTGGCCGTTTTTCCCCCGCGAACAAATTCCCTGAATCTTCCCTGACTTTTCACTGACCAATTAAAAATGTTCTCTAGCCAAACTTCTAACGACTTTTAATAAAAGAAATTAATGATGCAAATAAAAATGCGTAATTATTGTATTAATGTTTAATTCTATTTTTTTTTTCGAAATGTTCCATTTTTTTTAAGCCTCCCTGTTATGTATTTCTTATTTATTCATACAAAGTTCGGCGACAATTTAATTTTTCCCTGACCAATTTTGAAATTCCCTGACTTTTCCCGGTTTTCCCTGACCGCGGCCACCATGTTCCAGCACCGCCGACAGTCAACCAAGTGTTTTAAGCATTGTCGACCATCGAGATAACAAAGTGTACGTGACGCCGCCGCGAGCGTGGCTTTTCCCCATCGATTAATTACCGTCTCCAAAACCGAGTTCAAAGGGCTTATAGAACGAAGTAATATAACGCGGTGAATCATACCTTCTCGAGCTGATCGAGGGCAATGGCAGCGTCCGTCCAGCTGGGTCTGACGTAAAGGTCGGTCTCGTGCCTGTGCTTCGTGTTCTTCTGATGAGCGTTCTCGTTGTTGTTGTTGTTGTTGTTGATGTTGTTGTTGTTTCCCCCGATCCAAATTTTCCCACTGTCGTTGCAACGGGAATGACTCGTCGATGAGGCTCCGCCATTTTGTTGTAACTGTTGTTGTTGTTGCTGTTGTTGTTGTTGCTGTTGCTGTTGTGTGTATGCTTGCGTTGCAGTAGGGCGTCCCGCTAGGATCCCTGTAGGGCCGGACGCAGCGACCATGATCCGTCATGCATCTGCCCACGACACGACGCGCTGAATTTAAACGATTTTTCCTCTTGTTACTGCAATTTTTGCAACCGGCGGCGCAGCACTTGCCGCCGTTGTTTTAAAAATAAACGAAGAAAACAGAAAGCCAGAAACAGACGAGCCGTTTATACAAAAAAAAAAGAAAAAAGAAAGAACGAACAACCGTCGAGTACGCCGAGAGAAAACTTTAAACAGAAACTCGTTTTAATCCACTGAATCCTCTTCTTCCTTCTTGATTTCCGCGTTTCACAAACTTTCCCGCGATCTATATTTACTCATACCGGCGGACCGAACGAACTCTCGTACTACTTGTCGCTATTTCGCATCAACACTCTTTCACCAATCTATTCAACATAATAATAATCACACTCGACTTTTTCACACACTATCGCGCACGGGAATATTTTTCCTCCTTCTTTCTCTTTGTGTTACAAATTCCCCCACCTCTCCGTTAATCCGTCTGGATCGCACTAAAGTTTATCTCCTCGTAATGTCTATCCTTGATCATTCGAACGGAGTGAAAATAGTCTCGAAGATTATTAATTTTCGTTAATTTTCTCTCTTCTTCTTTTTAACGCCACGGCGTTGGGTTTATTATCGGCCGGAGTGGCGACGATCCGGTCAGGCGTTACAAAAAAACAAAAACACACCGGGCCGCGAGATGCTGTGCGCGCGCGCTCTTGTAAAAGCCCGGCCGTTGGGGATCCTCTCCTTCTCCCGTTGCGACTCCGTCGGTAAGCGCCTCGCGCGCTCTTCGAACACGCCGAACGTTTCTCGATCTCTCTCGCGCCGCGCTCGCCTCTCGAAAACGCGCGCTCTTTCACTCGGTCACACACGTTTCTCCCGTTCTCCTCTGCGCTCTTTCGAGATAGTACTGCCGCGTGCAACGTGCCTCGTACGGATACGGATCCTGTTGGGGGGGAGAGAGAGCAGCGGAGGGGAGGAGTCCTCGTACTATACTCACTGTCACGTACGCGTGGTCGTCGTTCGAGCTCTCGATTGTCGTTCACACTGCGCGATGCGAGCCCGAGACGAACGGATGGATACACGCGCGGGCAACACAAGACGTACACAAGAGCCCCGAAGATCCAACGTGGGACTAGCAGTGAAGTACGTATATAACCAGTGACGATAATCCAAGCTCGGAGCTGCGGAAGATACTCGGGTTCCAAATTCGTATGAGCCTGTCCGGCGTACTGCAGGGTCGCTCGCGATCCACGGCCGTTCCTTCTTCTTCCTCTGGCATCCGGTTACAGACAGGGCGAAAGACACGACGTTCCCGAACGGTCGAGGAGACCGTAAACTTCGGTTCGCAGCGTCTCTACAATGTCTCGGATTAAAAAAAAACTGTCGGTCTCCCTTTCCCCGCAAGTCTGCAACGAAGACCCGACCGTATTCTACCGAAATCGTAACACCAGCCGATCGTTTGTGCCCGAAGAGATCCGGCACGTCGTTCAAACCGCTGTCGAACTTTGCGTCGTTTATTTGTTGTTGTTGTCGTTGTGTTGTTCCTTTTTATAAACTGGTCCACCCTTCGACACTTGACGCTTAACTGTTTTCTGTTTTTGTTGTTTGAATATTTCATTCGTCGATTATATTATCCGTTGGATCGATTCGATTTCGGCGGTTACTTCGTCGATTTATTATGATCGTTAAGTTACTTCGTGAGTTATCGCGATGATCGTCGGAGTTCTCGGCGTCTCTCTCACAGACAGATCGTCGTCGCTCTCCAAAGTCGTCGTCTCCGACCGCCCGCTCTCAGTGCAGTCTAAGTCCGTACTAAGCGAAACTCTCGGCCACATTTAACTCGTGGGCCCTGGGCTTATGCGCGCCGGCCATAGTTGATGGCACGCTCCCCCCTCTACGTCTTCCTCTCGCTACCTTCTCTCGATGCCGAGGCGACCAGCAGCGGCAGTACCAACGCGGCTTATAATCCCGCTCGGGCTCCGAGAGATCGCCGAGCTGCACAAACATCCAGGCGCGTAGGAGAGAACCAACTAGCGAGGGTCCCACTCTGGAAGCACCACGGGCCCCGATCACTGGGACTCCTCCCGGTTCGAGCTTCATTCCCCTTTCGCAATTATACCGGTCACTTCGAAATTTACATTCCTTCGTATAAGTTAAACTTATCGACAGTTTTTTTCATCATAACTTTCATTCAATTTATTCGATACTTCGAAGTTATTCGCCCCCCTTTCCGACGATTGTCGAGCGTGTCTTTTAGGCAGAGATACAGTGTAAGGGGCGGTTCGTCGGGTTACGAAAATTTTTATTTGCTTACCTCTTATTCTCGCAGTATACGAGACAATGGGATGTTTGTGTCTCGACAAACGCTACGAATCCGTGGGATGAAAAAAGTGTTTTCGGTCGAGTTAAAATATGCCAGAGCGACCGGGGTCCGCGTTAACGGGCATTACGGTGTTGCCGGTACCGCTGACGTCAGACACGAATATAGCCGATGCTTGCCGAAGAACGCGAGTCCGACGGCTGATTGGACGAGAACGCTCGGCGTCCCGGGTTGCTAGGATACGGAGACGAGTGTGTGGCTCTCGCGTTGGCGGCGGAGGCGACGTCGGCGTCGACCGGCGGACGGGACGAGGAGGACGGAGGAGGAGAAACAACACCGGACCACACACGCGGTACCATTTCCCCTCGAGCAAAAACATTACGCACACATACGAACGGGACACCGGACACAACGTCGGGGACTGCCTCGACGCACGCGGGGCCCCGGCACACTGACGCATCCTCCAAGCGTTATACCTATATAGACTGCGCCCAAACAATTTTCAGGCATTCGCGTACGGTATACAATCAACGAGACGTTTTTATTCGGTAATCGCTAATAAGCATTGATCGTACTTTTAGTAATAAACGAGCGGATCAAGATTGTTTCTTTTTTTCTTATCTTTTACCTTCGACGCTGCATTTTTGTGAGACGGAGAGCGACACACAAATTCGAACGAAGCCCATTTCGGTCGCGACGTTTGTGAGGTTAGAAACAAGCGTGTCGCGCATAAACCGGTCGCACGATTCGTTCGCGGATATCTCGACACGTGCAGGGACAATTATCACTGCGCGCCTTATTCCGATGTTTATGGTCGAAGGAGTCCTTCGCGGCGAAGCGAAAGCTCCGTTCGCCCGAAAATCCTCATCTCTTACATATAATTCTTTATTATCGGAACGATCGTCTGCGAGAGAGGAGTTCCCTCGGGACATCGAAGATCGCCGGGTGCCGAGTGAAAGCGCTAGCCCACCTGGGATCTCCGTTGGCATCCTGTTGTACTGTAGAGCGTAATTTCCTGTAAGTCTCCATGCTTTTGAGATACGTCTACGTGTATCTAGACGAGTTATTAAATCTCGTGCGATCCGGCAAAGTGGAGTCTCCGAGCCTCGGGCGTGGACTGTCTTAGGCGTCGTGCGGCGAGAGCAATCTACGGGCTACGGCGGTGCAGCAGAACTATAAACGAAAGGGTGATGATATAAACAGCGAGCGAAACGATTGACTTATTAACCTGTCGGCGTAATATCTGCGTAACGACGGGACCTCATTAGGCCCTCTTTGTCGAGGAGGCTCGTCCTGCGCCTCTGTGTAGACTGTACGCGTTTATCCACGTTACACGCATACACGTTTAGGCTCATAGATGAGACTTGGCGAGTGCACGGGAGATTGTCCAGCAGAACGAGAGAGGCGATCTCGGCGCTTCTCGCGCAAGTATTCACGGGCGTGCGCGCCGAAAAGGATGGACAGCTGTTCGACACGGAGGAAAGACGGACCGAGAGATAAAAGCGACTCTCGCTCGGAATATACGTATGTATATACATATATATATGTCGCGTTAGTATGTATCTACATATATATATGTATATATATGTTAGCATAAAGAGCGAGAGGCAGCGCGACATCAGAACCGACTGCAGATACGAGCGAGGCTTGAGGTAGAACGAATGAGAGTGAACCGGGGAGAGAGTGAGAGGAATAGAAAGAGAGATAACGTACATTGAAGAAGGACGAGATTATACAGAGATATCGTACAAATACGAGACCACCCACAGCGACGCCTCGCTCTTTCGCTCGATCCTACGCGAATCCCCACACCCCGCTCGGGCCAACGAGAAACAATTTTCACACGTGCGATTGTGTATACGAAATAAAAAGGATGAGAAACGCGAAGGCGAAAGATTTTTGGTTGACTTTTTTTTTTTTATTCTCCAAGCACGAGGCACACATGTTCGTAATCGTATCTCTCTCGTCGGTGTGAAATAATTCCTACACCCTCCTGCTCGCCGAATTGAGTTATAGTTTCGCGAACTCGCAACGGTGAGCGCACGGTTAATTGATACTGAAAGCGATGCTTTTTTTTTGTTTTCTCGGTTGTAAAAACATTAGAATGACACATTGAAGATTTTTTTTTTTAGGAACAGTGTAAAGCGTTTCGCTGGAGCGATCGACGTTATATTTAGATGCGACTTGCGTATCCGACGATAGGGTGGATCGCCTCGGGGCGTGCATGAATATTTCGTCGAGCGCTATCAACCACTGTACAAAGTGTTCATTGATGCAGGACGCGCGCTGTCGAAGAAGACGGAATGAATGGCGAGTCGGGAGTTTTAACTTCCGGTGAAGCTTTTACTACAAAGCGACGCCGACACTCCGTGCTCGTGTTACTTAATGCCGACGATACGCAGACCTATACTAAACAGCCATTACGGTGTGCACACGTATGCTGTTTGTATTTATATTCGTGGATTAATATACGAGACGCATAACCGGGTCGAAGTCGAATATACCGCATCGGCAATTGCGGGGAGGATGATGAATGCGCGTGGTATCGACGAAATGTGTAATGAGGCAAACGGAATCTTGTTAACAGTTTTCCACGATCTGATCGACCGGTGACGTTCATGCGCGCTTTTAACGCTTTAACGGTGAAAAATAAAATAAAGTAAAATATCGTCGCGCTGTTCGTGGACGTTTCATCTCGTTCACGAAAGTTCATCGTATTAACTTACCGCGAGTCGACTTTAGAATACTAATTTGTTTCGTCGAAGAATCATATTTTAAGCTTAACAAATTGCAAAATTAATGTGTTGGTATTAATTTGTAAAAATTTGTACTTAGTAATACTTAATTGTTGATTTATTGATGATGCATAAATAAGTAACTGAAATGACATACTGCCGATTGCTGATCGACAGAAGCCCTTCAGCCACGGTTTTCTTCTTTTTTTTTATATTACTTCAAGTATTGTACAAATTATAAAGTAAAATTAAATACGTAACGTAAAATATATAAAGTAAATTAAATTATAAAGTAAATTACTTTATAAAATATATAGAGTAAAATTAAATACGTCAATTTATTTCTTCTTTGGTCCTTCCTGGTAAAGTCGTATGTCTGGGGTGTTTGAATGCATGTATCATGTGTACAAAAAAACAATATGTTCGCGCAGTTCGTAAACGTTTCATCTTGCCCACAAAAGTCTATCGATTTATCTTACCGCGAGTTGATTTTACAATACTAATTGTTTCGTCGAAGAACCCTACGTTGAATTTAAAAAATTGAAAAATAAATGAGTTGATATTAATCTATTTTAATATGTATTATTATATACTGTCGATTGGCCACCACCCGAAATCCTTCAGCCACGGTTTTTTATCTTTTTTTAAATACTATTTTAAGAATTGATACTTAGAATTAAATTCGTCAGTTCCCAGCTGCAGTATTTTCATCAGTTTCTTCTTTGGTCCTTCTTTCGAGTTGCTGGTAAGTTGCAGGGGAGAGCGGGCAAAATGGGGCAACGGGGCAAAGCTAAATTTTCCAATCATTTTTGGATCGGACAAGGTGGCATAGGGCGAATTCGGACATCCAAAAATTATTGGAAAATGACGTTTTGCCCAAAAACCCCGTTTTGCCCCGTTGCCCCATTTTGCCCCGCTCTACCCTATGTGTGGAGTGTTTGAATGTATGTACAGCAGAACCTTGAGCCTCCGGATCATGACACTGTTTATCCGAGCGTTAGCGCGAAACATCGTGCATAGAGATGTGCGGTGACGGTCATTTTTTGTAAACGTCAATACACCAAAAAATGACCGTCAATTGACCGTCTTTTTTAGTTTCAGAAAATGTTTATTGTGCCATGACCGTCAATTTTGCTCGCGGTCACAAATATGGTCCAAACACCGCAAAACATATATCTAGTTGGGACTTGACCGTCTTTTTTTTGGTCACAAATTTGGTAAACCGTTTAGTACTCTAGGTTGGTTTAAACCGAATTTTTCTCCCTCCTTGACTTCGTAAACATTCATATTTTCAATTTTTATCAATTAATTCATCAATTAAACAATATTATAAAATGAAGGCAACATAATTTTTTTTCTGTTTGACGATATGGTACTTTGTTCATTTTCAAGTTAGGGCCGTGGAGATTTTTAGAGTTAATGTCGCTGTTGTTGCGGTGCGGTCATTTCAGGAGCCGTCAAGTGACGGTCACGTGACAGTCAATTGATAAAAAAAATGACCGGTCATAAAATCGGCGCCCATCTCTAATCGCGCATTCTTGCCCGTCGCAGCAAGAGCCGCGCCTGTATTCAGGCGTGTTGAAGGGCGCTTTTCCACTTCCGGCGCCATTCCGTTCGCACACTGGCTTTCCCGAGGTGTTTCACCCACCCCGGCAGAGTCGAACAGCGCACAGTAGAGACAATACCAAATCGTTTGAATCGTCTAACATGCGTAGTTCACACCGAAACGGCTTCGAAATTTCACTGCTCAAAAGCGCGAAGCTAATTAAAACAATAAAAAGAAAATAAAAAATAACAAGAATACATATAAGAATAGCGTTCGGAAATTAAAAATCGGCGACTTTATTTCACAGTACCGATGTTGATTTCACAGATTTCGATGTTGGAATATTGTCGAAAAGTATGTTTTAAATTTTAAGGTCTATTGATATTTCATTTATATATGGTTTACTTATATACGTGTTATAAGGCCGTGAAAAAAATGTGCGTTTTGATTATCGAAACTAGACCCGATTCCGACTGGTTTGGATAATGGAGGTTCTACTGTACAGTAGAAACGCGATTATCCGAACACCCATTATCCGAACCCTCTGTTACCCGAACTGCCGCTGGTTCGGATAAAGTTTCTATTATCCGAACAATTGCGCGAAATTCCAGTATTCTTACATTGTTGCACGCTATAAAGAACAAGCCAATTAAAGAACGCTCGAGCTCGCATAGACTCACACAGCGGTACCGTAAATGCACGCCAGTCGTATGCACAGTATTTTTGAGTTTCTCAGCCCAGCAAATACACGCGTATTCAAAATTTATTTTCGTTAATCTCGTAACTGGTCTCGTAGTTTAGTGCGTTATGTATTCAGCGTCCAGTCCTTCGACCTCTAAGCGTAAGCATAATGTATTTACGCCGGAAAAAATTAGAGACGCTTTCGAAACTCGATAAGGGAGAGACGAGCACATTGTTGTCGGGCTCGTATGATATTTATAAGTTAACGATCTCTGACATTAAAAAAATTTGGCTGCAATAAGACGTACAAATCTCTTGCGCCAAACGAAAACTGTGG
>JAPYZD010005262.1:0-12547 GCA_030522725.1 Ichneumoninae sp. B BG-2022a | reverse complement strand
GCCACTGTCCGAGAACGAATGAATCGCTTACGCCGATCTGGCGAATTTTCGGGTGTCGAAATTATTCGAGCGGAGAGTCCCGTTAGACGAGAGGACAATAGATGTCATCAGTCCCTTCGAAAGATTTTCGACTCGCTCGAATAATTTCACTTGTCTCGCTCGCTCCTACCTTTCTCTCGCTCTCTTTCTATATATGTATATTAGTGCTTAAAATTAAAAATAACCTCTACACACCGACACCTGCTTCATGCAAGCGACGGAAAAGTGATCGCCGGAGTGTCCGCAAGTGACGTAAGCCAGGACGAATTCCTCGGTCCTTCCGTGCATGAGCGCGCAACTGGCGATCAGAATCACCAGACAGACGGTTTTAGGTTTTTTCAATTGCCTCAGAAACCCCATGGGATTCGACGCCCGGGGTTCGCCGGACGGATCCTCGCTGCCCAGACGCGTTATCGGTTTCAGGTACATCGTTATGACGATGACACCCGAAAGGGACATCACGATCGGTACGGCGACGATTAGGGTGTTCTGGCCCGCATTCAGCGCGCCGAACGGTCCAAGTCTCTCCGGAGATTTCGCCGCCGGACAAAAGTTCGAACCGCAGTCCCTGTACTCGTTGACTGCGGACGGTTCCTGCGTGTACCTCAGCCAGGCCATCGAGACCACGTTGGACGCGCAACTGAATATCGTTATCAGGCAACGCATCGTGAGCAACTCCCCGCACAACGCCCTGCCATGAACCCTGGAGCAGACGCGGGCCAGTCTAACTATGTACGTCATGGCACTGACGTCAAAGAGGGCCACGAAAACTACCCTCAGACACACGACGAAGGACAGAATAACCGGATCAGCGACGTAGTAGAGGAACGGCACGACTCCCATTCCCATCGCCCCGAGGACGATGGAATAATGCAAATGGAGTTTGGCGATAATAAATGGGACCGTGACGAGGTGACCGATGAAGAGACCGCCGCTCGCGAGGACGTTTCTGAAACATAGGAATTATCGTCGGGGCGCTTTGACGACGGTCGAACGGGGCAAACGTGGCGAACACGGCTCCGCGCGTCGCTGATCTACGCTAATCGCGGTGTGCCATATTCGGACACTGTAAACCCGCAATAAATCAGAGCGTACTTAAGCTTGGCTCTGCTCTCCGCGTCCGGAATATCCATGTCATGCGATATCGTCAGAGCCGACAATCCCGCCAGCAGGACTAAGAGATTATTGTACAAACTGTGCTTGCGCTGGCGGACGTAGTTTTTTGGGACAAAGGTCGCCGGTACCGCGGATGATTCCATGCGGCTTCTGGCCTCGCTGAGATTTCGTCTCACGGGGTTCCAGTGGAAAAGCGTCATGGCGGGTCGTATTTTTTTTCTTTTTTTTCGAAAAGTTTACCTGTGTTAGATTTTTTTTTAATCTTGGGACGATTTGATGTCGCGATGAAGGTCGATCTGAAGTCGATTGGATATTAACTCACGGTCGTTTTTTGTTGAGGTAGTAGCATTGCTTCATCAGTTTTGCTCGCGGTTTGCAGAGCTCCGTGGAATCGCGAAACTTTGAGAATCCGAATTTAATGGTATTGCTTCAATCGGGTATTATTCTACGTTTTTTAATTTTTTTTTCTGTGCTTGCGCTGGCGAACGTAATTTTTTGGCACAAACGTTGCCGGTACAGCGAATAATGCCATGCGACTTTTGGCATCGCTGAGATTTGGTCCCATGATGGTTTCCTCTTTTTTCGAAAAGTTTGTATTTTTTAGATTTTTTTTTTAATTTCGTGTCTATTCGATGTAGCAATGAAGGTACGACCTGAAGTCGATCGGAAGTTGGCACACGGTCGTTTTTTGTCGAGGAAGTCGCATCGCTTCGCCAATTTTGGTCTCGGTTTGCGGAGCTCCGCGGAATCGCGTAGCTTTGAACCCCCAATTGAATGATTTTGCTTCAATCCAGTACGATTCTCCTTTTTTAAATGATTTTTTTCTCAAAAAGTTGACTTTTTCACGACTTTTTCCTTCTAGTGAATGCGAATAAAGGGACATTGCGAAAAAGTGATATGAATATTTCAATTTTCACCTTTTATGAGGAAACGATACGAAAATTTCAAATTTATACTTTTATGCGGAAACGATACGAAAATTTCAAATTTATACTTTTATGCGGAAACGATACGAAAATTTCAAATTTATACTTTTATGCGGAAACGATACGAAAATAAAAATGTTCTCCTTTATGAGGAAACGATACGAAAATATCAAATTTATACTTTTATGCGGAAGCGATATAAAAATTTATATTTTTACCTTTTATGAGGAAACGATCCGAAAATTTCAATTTTCGCCCCTTTTGCTTTTTTAAATCTCCTGACTATTCGATGTTACAATGAGGATACAATCTGACTTCGATTTAAAATTAGCACACGGTCGTTTTTTGTCGAGAAAGTTGCATCGTTCCGCCAGTTTTGTTCGCGGTTTGCAGAGCTCCGCGAGATCTCCGATAGCTTTGACCTCCGAATTTAACGGGGCACTATTCTCCTTTTTTCATTCTTTTTGTTCACGTCATGTTGATCGCGCGCACGCATTGTAACAATGCAATTAAAGAGCATCTCTTTGAACTACGTAAAGCCGCAATCCAATGGCGCGTATAGTTGAACTATAGAATTGTCGCGGATCGATTGACGCGATTCTTTGTGAACGCGATGTTATTGTTCCACGGTTCCTCTGTGAACCCTCCGCAGTGAAATGGAGTTAGTACCACGCGAAACGCGTGTAGTTTCCTGCGGTAAAATCGTTCGGTGAAACTTTGTGCGTTGAACTCCACTATCCATTTGCTATAAATCTAAAGACTCTTCGGCGGTTATTTTACCTTTGAAGTTTCCTCGTTTGGACAAATTTCATAGGGCGACATTGAACGGTATGCTAAAACTGTTGATAAAAGTTTTCAGACGCGGGTAGATAAGAAAAGTCCTGGAAAAAAAAGGTAAAATCGTTCGGTGAAACTTTGTGCGTTGAACTCCGCTATTCGTTTGCTATCAAGTTAAGATTTTTCGGCGATTATTTTACCTTTAATGTTTCCTCGTTTGAACTAATTTCATCGGGCGACATTGAACGGTATGGGAAAATTATTGATACCAATTTTTTGTGGCGAGGAGATAAGAAAAGTCCTAAAAAAAGGTTAAATCATTCGATGAAACTTTGTGCGTCGAACTCCTCTATTAGTTTGCCATCGAACTGAAGACTCTTCGGCGATTATTTTATCTTCAATGTGTCCTCGTCTGAGCCAATTTCGTCGTGCGACATTGAACGGTACGCGGAAATTGTTAATAAAAATTTTCAGTCGCGAAGAGATAAGAAAAGTACCGAAAAAAAATAAATAAAATGAAAACGAAAAAAAAAAAGATACAAAGTTCCGCCCAGCGAAACAGCAAAATTGGGTTTCTCGAGGAGCAGGCGAGGAGCGAACGGTAATGCGGGGTTCGTAGCCAGTGACAGTGGAGGAACCAGTTTCGCCTGTGAAGCCCACGCAATGTGCAACCCGGCTCGGAAATGACCTGGCCACATTCGAATGAAAGCTCGTGTAGCCGTGTACTGCAATCTCGGTGAAATAGGCGCGGTGAAAGGGGCTCGACGCGAGACAAGGGTACCTCGAGGGGCTCGCAACTCCCGGAATTACTATTTCCCCGCGTTTCGATCTCGTCGCTTTTTTCATTTTTTTCCCTTTTTTCCCTCGTTTTTTTGTTTCACAATGTAGACCCGCTCGAGCGTTTTGGTGAATTCGGCGTGTCTGGCGCTCGATTAAATTCCATTTACCGGCGAGACCGTCGGTCCATCTATTTGCAGAAGAACACGAGAGCGCGTCTCTTTAAAAATGAAACGTTAAATCGCTGATTAATGTGGCAACGTCGGCTAAACTTTATTAATAGAACACACGTACTTTGTAGACCCGAGGCTCATGCCAAAGTTGTCATCCTCATTCAGTAGAAAACCATTGAAATCTTGCAGCTTTTTTCATTTTTTTTTACCTCGTTTTTTTGTTCTACAATGCAGACTTCATTCCAGCGTTTTGTTAAATTCTGTGTGTCTGGCGCTCGATTAAATTCCATTTAGCGGCGAGACTCTCTGTTCGTCTATTCGGAGAAGAATACGAGAGCACCTCTCTTTAAAAATGAAACATTAAAACGTGGTTTAATTTTGTAACGTTGGTTATACTTTATTAATTGAATTCCTGTACTTTGTAGACCCGAGGCTCATTCCCATTCGGCGGAGAACGTTGAAATCTCGCCAATTCCCCCATTTTCTTTTTACCCCGGTTTTTTGTCCCACAATGTAGACTTCGTTCTGGCGTTTTGGAAAATTCAGTGTGTCTGGCGTTCGATTAAATTCCATTTACCGGCGAGACTCTCGGTCCATCTATTTGGAGAAGAATACGAGAGCGCGTCTTTTTAAAAATGAAACGCTGCGGCGGATAATTCCATGCGGCTTCTGGCATCGCCGAGATTTCGTCGCGCGGGATTCCAGTGAAAAATCGTCATGGCGGTTCATTAATTTTTTTTTTTTTTCGAACGAAGTGACCTTTTTACGTTTTTTCTTTATTATTATTATTTTTTATCTCGTGGCTATTCTATGCCGCAATGAGGGTGCGGTTTGAAGTGGATCAAAAATTACGACGCGGTGTTTTTTTTTGTCGAGGAAGTAGCATCATTCCGCCAGTTTTGCGCGCAGTTTGCAGCACTCCACGGAATCTCGTACACTATGAAAAAAAAAATTATAAATTTAACCGGACTGGAAATTTTATGCAAAAACTATTAAATTAAATTTAATGTACAATTACGATGAAAAATTAATATACTTATTCATTTTAATTAACGTAAATTATTAAAATTAAAACAAATGATTCAAAATAAACTATTTCCAATGTTTTAAATACAGTAAATATTAATATTTCATCACAATTTAACATGAAATTTAATACATCAGTTTTTGCATAAAAACTTCAAGTTCAATACACTAAATTTCATAATCATTTTTTTTACAGTGTCGCTTTGAGCCCCGAATTTAACACTAACTTATATCGGGTACAATTCTTCTTTTCTTTAATTTTTTTTTTTTTGGTCCTTGGGCAGTCCTTTTAAATTTTTTTTACATAATTTTTTGGCTCCACAATGTACACTCCATTCGAGCGCTTTGGGAAATTGGCTGCTTTTGGCGCTCGATCAAATTCCATTTATCTGCGAAACTCGGTCCATCTATTTGAAGAACACTAAGTGTGCGCGCCTCTCTAAAAATGAAACGGTAAATCGCTCATTAATTTGGGCAAAGTCGGGAAAACTTTATTAATAGAACACGCGTACTTTGTAGACCCGAGGCTCATTCCCATTCAGCGGAGAACGTTGAAATTACGTACGCCCGAAACAGTAGCTTTTAGATACAGCAATAACGTTACAGTGAGCCGACTGTGCACCGACAGTATTCCGACTCTCTCGCATCTGTGGCCTCTAATAACGCGTCGAGCCAAAAGGTACTGTTACCGGTGCGGATGGGTCGGCCTCCTATACAACTTACTCATAACGTGTGCACTCTGCGGCACAACCCCCGAGCTAAATGTCTGTACAGCGGGAACCCGGCCACACGCGCGTACACGCCGACTGCATAATGCCTGTAATGTAGTTGGCCTCGTTATCGTCTGTGCGCCATATCAGCCGGCGCGCCTCGGTGCGGCTACGGATTCGGCGAGGCCGTACAGGTCCTTCCGTCCATTTAAATTTCACCGAGTTTGCATCCCACGGCTGCATATTACAAATGTGAAAATCGATAAAAAAAGAATGTTGTTAAGACACATATATAAGTAAAATCTACCGGATTTAGTAAATTTACCATAGTTTATCTACCATGAGCTACACCCAGAAAAAAATTTATTTGATTTAAATAAATATTTATTCTAATTAAGTAAATAGTTACTTAAATGAAATAAATATTTATTTAAATCAAATAAATATTTTACTTAATCTTAATAAACGGTGTCCGTCAAATAATTTTTTTTTCTGGGTGTATGGTCATTTTTCTTAGATGGCCGGTCATTTTTGCTATATCATTCTCTCAGTGTATTGTTTCCTGGTTTCAGCACTATTATCCAGTAATATACGTTGTTAACGACATTTCTTTTATTCGATTTTCACTATATTTGTAAATGTGATTGAAATTTCAGAAACAGTTTTTGCAAAAAATCATCCTATACCGTTAGTTACTTTTCACCCCAATTTTTTTGCATTGTACTATCGAGGACCGCGTTCACTGGATACATCCAGAAAAATAATTTATTGGACGGGAGCCCCGGAAATAAATATTTATTTGATTAAAAATAAATATTTATTCAAACCAAATGGGGGCCGAGTGGTCTACTGGCTAGCCTGTAGGCCACGAGGTCGCGGGTTCAATTCCCTGGCCAAGCCTCCGGGTATTTAATTTAACGTTCAATAAGTTTGAAACTTCCTCTCTGCAAAACCAATAATAATTATAAAAATATGTATTTGTTGGTGCCCGTAAAAATTCCGATCAGCTGAATGTCAACGATGTAACATATTGCAAATATATCATGAACGCAAAAAAAGTGCTGTTAACACGGTCCGATCGAAGATTTCCCATCGAGGCTGTTTCGCTGGGCACGTTTACCATTGAAACGCTATCAGTCACAGGTGCGTGATCGTAGTTTCTAGCCGATGGGTTTGTCAACAGCCGGCAATGTTCGCGACCATTCGTCTGGCACGGCGTTATAGGTTTTTGTCTGGAGCAAGTCATCCGCACACTCGATAGGATGCGGGACAGATCGATCGAGCGACGACACATCCGGCGCTCGGTACTTCGTGCGTTCCCTTCCATCCGCGGATGTGCACCCACGCTCTCGGGGGGAGCGTGAGAGCCGCGGAGAGGCCGGGAAACTCTTGACTGTGCCCGCTTACTTCCGGCGCAATCAATGTGCATATTAATTTCGAAACGAAGTTCGAAACCCGGGGATGAACCGCTAATGAACAATCAGTATAATTGTGACGACGACATGAAACCCTCCGGGTGGAGCTGCCTACTTGACTGCCGATGGTATCCGCCGTATACACGCTCGGCACAATGTTACGGTTGATTTGATTTAGAGAACGGTGTGTGTTAAGGGAGTCGCGGAAATAGATCACGCAAGTTACGCTTCCTCTTAATTGAAAAGGCGTGGCAATTAGACTGTAAAGCAGTCCGAAGAGACTCTCAAGGCTCTTCGCGGGTTCGTCGGTTTGGTATCGATCCGTGCGGGTACCAAGGCGCCGAATTAATTGTCTCTCTTGGCAACGCGAGTCCTCAACATTTATCTGTTTTGTGCGGGGCAATGATGTTAGATAATTCGCGGTAAACGCACGCTGTAAAAAAACAAAATCGCATTAAATTAAATTTACCGGACTGAAAGTTTTTATGCATAGACTGGTTTATTTAGGTTCAGGTATAATTGTGATGAAAAGTTAATGTACGGTACATTAAAAACATTGGAAATACTTTAGTTTTAATAATTTGCTGTAATTTCAATGAAAGAATATATTAATTTTTCATCGCAGTTGTACATTAAATTGAATTTACTAGTTTTTGCATAAAAACTTCCAGCCCGGTAATTAAATTTACGATTTTTTGTGCATTAAATATCAATTGGTAAGCCCTTTAACGCCAATAAGGAAACCGTGCGTATTATCCCCATGTTATATACCCTATATATATCACAAAAATAACATTGTTACATTACGTGCAGGGGAGAGCGGGGCAAAATGGGACAGTCTCGCACAACGGGACAGTGAGAGCAAAACTCAAATTTCCAATAATTTTTGGATGTCCCATTTTGTCTCAACGATATATCCGGATTTTCAACCCCGTTTTGCCCCACTGACGACCATTGCCACCACCCAAAAGTTATTGGAAAATTGCATTTTATCTCATAATCCCGTTTTGCCCCGCTGTGCCATTTTGCCCCGCTCTCCCCTAACTTCCATGTTATATTGTCCATGTGTATAGTGTTACCTAAAATAATTACGCAATATTCGCTGTTACTCATATTACTGGCGCCTCGCGGCTGAAAAACCACGAAATCTATCACGTTGATATCAATAAAAATCACGAACGACAAACTTTCGTATTTCAGTGACTATCCAATCGTCATTAGAATCAATCGGAATCAACAGCAATTTTTACCGTCGCGGTCACATGATTTTTACCAAGTCGTATACAACTTTTACTAACTACTTTCTTTTTTATTGTCCAATTTCGTTACGTGTTGATTTGCGTGTAAATGAGTTTCTTTTTAATAGCGTTTCCGGCGACAATGAGAGGTGGGAGGACGGTGGAGATAGAAACGGTGAGGATTCGGAAACGACCTGAGGGTCCGATCGGCAGTTCCGTGGAGGCTCGGTTATCCCTCCATTGCCGTGGCCTTTCTGTATATCTCGCGAGATCCCGGGCGCTACATGTTCGCGCTCACTAATGTCTCGTTACTCCGTCAATTTAGAGGGGGCACTTCACCGACTTCAAATCACCTGCTTTACCACCGATCCGCCGTTAATTTAGTAGCGAATCGAGTTTAAAAGTCCGCCTCTTAAATTGTACCGGCCGGAATCGCAACGTGACTCGAAAGCAAAATATCTTGTGTTACTTAATTCATTAGCTTCTGTCGCTGGCTATATTCGAGATGAATTCCAAGTACATTTGAGACATATCGCACACGTTTCAATCGAAAGTACGTCACTTTCGGTCGAAAATTCAGTTTTCAAACCGGAGGTGACATTCCCGTATGACGTCACTTCCGGTTTGAAAGTGAGACTTTTAAAACGGAAGTGACGTTTTCCCGTGTAAAAACGGAAGTGACGCCACTATTAAAACGGAAGTGACGCCACTTCCGGTAAAAAAAAAATTAAACAGGAAGTGACGTCTTCCTGCATGGCATCACTTCCGGTCGAAAAATGATCATTTCCAATCGGATATGACATATTTCCGGTATGACGTCACTTCCGGTCGAAAAATTAGATTTTCAAACCGAAGGTGACGTGTTTTCGCATGATTTCACGTCCGGTTTAAAAGTGAAAATTGTAAACCGGAAGTGACATTACACAGAACATTTTTATTTTATCTCTAGAAACGTAACTTCCGACGTGGTTTCTTAATTTAGACAGAAACGTGTGAATGAAGGAACACAAGAAGTTGAGTAAGAGAACGTATGCCACACGTCTGAAATGTATTTGGAATTTATGTCGAATGTAGCCGGCGACAGACATGGATGAATTAAGGAAAACACGGACAAAGTAAAATGAGCTAATCGATTTTTTTTAAATGTATTGTGCATTCGGAAAACCGAAACAGTACGCATTAGAATTCGATACGCAGTGAGGCTGCGTAGGGAAACACAAAATCCGCCAGTACATGTGTCTCTATTTCAGTGGCGAGGTGTTACACTGCAATTTCGCGTTTCGCACTGAACACCGGTTAATCACGTACACGTTCGGCCAGGTCCAGCATCGGAGGAGTGAGATGTGTCCAATCGTTGGCAAAACTGTTATTTATCATCTGTTTTATTTACAGTCGCAGCGGTCGCTGATTTATTGACAGATTCACCGCTTATACCCGAGCCATAAAGTTTCGAAGCTTGGCTATGTTGCGTTTTGCGCCGAGCGTGTCAGTGCGGCAGTTGTACGCGGGGACACGTGGAAAACTCCCCTTCTAGCACACCGTATAAATATCCTGGATGCACGTTGAATTTGTTCCAGCGATAAAGTGCACCGCTGCACACTACCGAAAACCGTTAATCGCCGCGCAGTAATTTCTTTCATGCCCGAGAATTTTTGCTACGACTACTGAGGCTTCGGCCGAAATCCGTGCTTTATACGCTGAATGTCGATACACCTGTCGGTGATTGCATTCACGATGAACTGGGATGGTTTGACTTGAAACGAGCTTTGCGTGCATGGTTTTTCGAAAAAATTTGTCTGATTCTTAAATTCGAAAGAAATATTCGGAAGAATTTGTCTGATTCTTGAATTCGGAAGAATTTGTCTGATTCTTGAATTCGGAAGAATTTGTCTGATTCTTGAATTCGGAAGAATTTGTCTAATTCTTGAATTCGGAAGAATTTGGCTGATGTCGAAAGAATTTGGTTGATTTCTAATTTCGAAAGAATTTGTCTCAATTCTGATTTCGAAAGAATTAGTCTAATTTCTGATTTTTAAAGAATTTGTCCGATTTCTGATTTCGTAAAAATTTGTCCGACATCTGATTTCGTAAAAATTTGTCTGATTTCTGATTTCGAAAGAATTTGTCTGATTTCTGATTTCGAAAGAATTTGGTTGATTTCTGATTTCATAAAAGTTGGTCTGATTTCGTAAAAGTTGGTCTGATTTCCGATTTCGAAAGAATTTGTCTGATTTTTTATTTCGGAAGCATTAGTCTGATTTCTGATTTCCAAAGAATGGATCTGATTTCCAAAGAATGGATCTGATTTCTGATTTCCAAAGAATGGATCTGATTTCTGATTTCGAAAGAATGCGTCTCGTTTCAAATTTCGAAAGAATGCGTCTCGTTTCAAATTTCGAAAGATCAAATTTCGAAAGAATGCGTCTCGTTTCAAATTTCGAAAGAATGCGTCTCGTTTCAAATTTCGAAAGAATGCGTCTCGTTTCAAATTTCGAAAGAATGTATCAGATTTCTGATTTCGAGAGAATTCGTTGAATTTGTTTCAGCGATAGGCGATTAATCGTCGGCCAGTAATTTATTTCAAGCCCGTGAATTTTTGATAACAGGAGATTTCGGCCGAAGCTTGTGATTTGTGCGGTGAATGTCGGTGCACCCGTCAGTGATCGGGTGTATCGAAACTCGGATGGTTCGCGAGAGCCATCGACACGAACGAGCATTGCTTGGATGGTTTTTCGGAAGAGGCCCTTCGTCATGGACATTTAAGTTCTTCCTTCGTTACGTTATCTCTGGAGCGCTCTTAGGTCGATTGGTGCACTGCCCTTCATTAATGCCTGGCCTGTTTCCCCGTAAGTGCTTCATTAAGGTCGTCAAGACATCCACGAAGTACACGGCACTCCTCACAAAGTACGTGCTCGACAACTTCGTCGAATCGGATGGTCGTGCATTGCACACAGTTTGTTCGAGGAGGTCATCAGCGTCAAACCGATAATCAACACCGATGACCCTCGACGCAACGTCTACTTTCGAGCCCTTTGACATCGCGGTTATCGCGATTTGGGTGCCCAATAAATTTACACGGATCGTCTGGTCAGAATGAGTTCGGGGGACGATTTATCGGTTTTACGCACCGACCCTTGTCAAACTGTTATTCCTACCTCCGACCTCCGCGTCCATAACACGCGATACCGCACCCATATTAAATGATCGCGCCCGATCGAAAGACATCTCTACCTCTGTCGATTACAAATTCACCGGCTCCCCGATAATGGCCAAAAATTACGAATTATCGACAATTCAAGCCGGATTATTGACAACGGGAAATCAGAGCCCGAGGGCGCGTGCGCCACCGCTAAGTTTAATTTGCGAATTACAGAGAACCGGTGATTGAACTGGCTAACGAGAGTTAAATTCGAAATTACAGGCGCACCGATAAAACAATCCCCAGCGCCCGACGATGGTTTATTGCGTGCGTGAATTTAGTATTTTAACAGCGGTAACGTAACGCGGCCTCGCGTGACTCCGAGCGGTTGACCTCTTCGCCCTGGGGTCGCGGTGAGCAAAATTTCTCTCGAGTACCTGGTACCAGCTCCGAAACTCACGGCCACGCCCTTTAAGAAATATCGCCTTGCACAGCCGATAGTGGAGACTTTCCGCGGACGAGGATCCCATCCAGCGAATTCAGTTGCAAGCGCAACCGGCCAGAATAACTTCCAGATTTTTCGAATTTTTGTTTTTGACCTTCACGGATATCAGCGAAACGCCACTGTAGATCAAACCTCGGCAAAGTACTAGAAAATACTTCAAGTACAAAGTACAAGATTAGGAGGATGTAAATATCGTGTACTTCATGTACTTGAAGTTTAAATGGCCAAAATTTGCCGCAATATTCATTGTAAAAAAATCACTAACTGAAATTTTCGTAATTCGTCGTTTTAAGGCCATATTTAATCTATTCTTTACTTTTTTAATCATAAAGAAAATCCATAGGTGCATATAAAGAAAAGGTTTAAATATTTTGTTTTAATGAAAAAAAAACGAACATGGCGAACCCCTTCTTGTTTTTCTAATGGAATTTTTTTAAAACACACTTTTTAAAATTATACTCATTAAAAAGTTTAGACAGATAATCATATCTCAATATAAACAGGATGCTACTCATTTTCGTTCTATAAAAAAAAATAAAAAATCAACGATTACTTAAAAATCTGAAAAAATTCATACGTATTCAAAAAAATAAACGAGTCATTTTCATAAAAAAAAGTTTTGTTGCCGGGTAATTTGTTAACCAATTAATTTTTTGATGAATTTGTTAATAACATTTTGCAATTATTATCATGCAAAATTAATCTT